>CAEMYA010001154.1:557855-583236 GCA_903131615.1 Diplodus sargus
AGCAAATCACAAAAGAGCATTTTGGGAATAATAATAATTTCAAAAAGCGTCCATTATTAATCCCACACACTAGCATCCCTGGCAGCGGCAGCTAGGCTGGTTAGCACCAGCAGCCCCCACCACCCCACACCATCCCCACACACACTCATTATGATAAACAGTAGTTTGACCTCAGCTGGCGCTGCACTAGTGTTAAATAAAGTTAAAACAATGATGTCCACTGAGAAAAATCATCAAACCCAACTTCATTTGTCAAAATGTTCAATAGGACTAAAAGACAGGAGCTTGACTCAAAAAAGGGACAGTTGTGTGTGGCAACTGAAACAGGTATTTCAATCCGAAACATAATCTTTTCCGAAACCCTAAGCAAGGCCTGTTTGTACCTAAACCTAACCAGCCATTAAGTACAGTTGTCACATCCTAACATTTAATAATTTAAACTTTAGTAGTGCAAAATTTTCAACATATATGTGATACATTGTGTTCACAGGCTTTATAGCACTCTAAACTAGACTCAGCAAACCAAATTGAATTTGAATTTCATGTGTAAAATTGTTAGAGGAACAAAGCAAATTATTTTGAAAAGGGTGAAAAAAAACCCCAACCCATGTAAACTTTCTTTTCATAAATAATATTATGCCCAATGTGGGATGACCTACCTGTGTGCTTTGTTAGCGCTCCTATTTTACTGTTAGTACTGGAGCTCATGGTCAAATTGGATTTCCTGATTTATGGCCCCTGCCACGCGCCGTTCATTTCCATGGCTACTGAAGGAGGGGTGGTGGTGGCGGGGTGGTGGGGGTGGAATCATTTCTGAGGTCGACAGTGGTGTCTAACGGGATTGTGGGGTGCCGTTAAAACGAAGCCGTTAATTAATGCTATTGATCAGCAAAAAATAGAGGCAAATGTGATTTGCATACAGCCAAAGTGATCAATGCATTAACCGATTTTTTTTTTCTTCTCCCCCCTCTGAAATCTGATTTCCTGAGTTTTCAAAGTGAAAGAGAGGGAGTTCAGACTAATGTGGATCGATCGGGCGTCTCTCAGACAAGAATACAAAGCATTTTATTAGCCAGTGAAGGGTGAAACATACCGGGAGGGAAGACGCAGGTTGAAGTTGGGTTATGTATTAATGTCTCACTTCAACGAGAAGACATCATCTGCCTTTACATGTTGGTTGAAACTGTTATCAACATTGTCATGTTTTTTCCATTTTCGCACACTGTACAGAAACATGGTAATAAGGTGATATTTCTGCAGGGCCAAACTCAATCTGTTTTCTAAAAGGCAACAATGTAAAAAAAAACAACAACAACACATTGATGACAATAACAACAGGGGCTTGATAAAAAAACAAAAACACAAGAGGTGTTAAAAAAGCAATATGTTGTCCCCCCCCCTCTCTCCCTCTCTGTCAAGAGCAGCTTATTATAGCGTATTGATTTATAAAGCTTTAAATGTGATCCTTCATGTCCAAGTCAAGGGCAGGGAGTGAAAGAGAAAGGGAGAGAAGAAGAGAGGGAGGGAGAGAAAAAGAAAGGGAAAAGGCAGAAAGACAGAACAGACTGAGGCAAAGGGAAAAAGGCGTCTGGAGACGGATAGAGATAGAAAGAGAGCGTCCACGACATGGGGAAGTGACAGCAAGGCATTTTCAGAGCCGCTCTGGAACACAAAAGGGTAATTGTTTTAGCCCAGATGTTGCTTTCGCACAACAAGCAGGATACAATGTTCCTACTGAGCTGATGAGCCCAATCAGTGAAATGATTAAAAATTGATTTTGTCCCTGTAATTACAGTATGTAAACTACTTAGCCGGGATTGCAAAGGAAGTGATTTTCTAATTACGTATATACTCTGGTGTCTAATGATTGGTTTTTTGAAGTAATGAAGAGAGGGTCCTAACGACTCCACTGTGTTCTGTTGTTGAAGGGAGAAGGCTAGAGAAGGGGAGTGTGGGGGGAGTTGGGGGGAGCATCGTTAGGGCAAGACAGCAGGCTTGGATACAAAAGGGGGATGAAAATTGAATTTTTGCCAGCCAGTGCTAGCACGCTAACACGGGGGCCCTGTGTTCGTTTGCATGGGATCTGGAAGCTAAATGGAGGCTGTGACTTCTCATGGGGGTCACCAAGCCCTAACCAGCCCCGGCAATCTGGACCCTGCAATTATAACCTCAGGGGGGGTCGGGGATCCAGGACATGACACATACACGGGAGAATTAACACTCGCACAGGACACAGGCACACAGAGATAAGAATATAGTTAGGCCCTTCTGTTCTGTGTGTACTTAAATCGAGTAACTTCTGACAGGAACCGACTCTTCAGGCTTAAAGCCCACAACGGCAATATACTGAGAACGATGCTGCAGTTGGAGCTGCGTCTGTGTCCTGTGATATATATGTACAGCGATACAGGTCTCATTTTATTGCGATTTACATTTCTGTTAGACTGATATGAATATAAATGTTCAGCAAAGTCCAACCATCTACTGGCTCCAGTGTTATATTTAGCATACAGGTACGAGAGTGGTATCAATCATCTTATCTAACTCTTGCCAGGAAAGCAAATAACCCTATTTCCCAAAAAGTTAAACTTTTCCCTCAAGAACTAAATTGATATCCCATATCGATATCATAAACCTCCTTTTAAAACTGAGATTTTTTTTTTTTAATTAATAAACTTCAAAATTAACTATATATGCTTTTTGTCTAAAACTCTTTGAGATCCCCAAATCAGGGATTGCATAAAAAAAACAAACAATACAATTTAAAGGAAAAAATACCTTGTCATGCCTCTAAATGTTATTCAATATCACCGAGTCAAATTCTTTTTTTGATAATAAAAAGCAACAAACAGAGACCAGGGCCCTAGTTCCTAATACTGATGTTGTGAAGGCAGTGAAATGTCTTAATAAAGGACTGCAGGTGCAGACTGCCAAGAACTTCTTATCGTTAACTGTCCTTGATGCTGAAGATGACGCCGAATACACTGAAGTGTAAAACCGAAAGATAAGCAAGCAAATCTGACGGCGCCTTGTTGTTTTTAATGTAATTGTTAATAAACTAGTGTCAATCATATTCTGGTGTACACTGGGATATTGTTGTTTCTTTTGTGGTACACTATAGAATTACTTTGCATATGTACCACTAAGTTGTTATAAATCTTTAAAAAAAAAGGCATATGTAACAAATTGTAGTTGTATAAACAACACAAGAGATGATTCATACTTGAACTGTGCGGTATGCAAACAAAGCGTTCAGGAAAGTAACCTTGAGTTAGCTGCTGCTCGCGGCATACATTTGTTTTGAGCTTATAACAAACCTAAAATAAGGCAGTGGCACTTCCTGTAAGTCTCATAGCAAAATCAGCGACGAGTAGATTGCTGAACGTGTGTATTTTCATATTTTCTCATTCAAACGTCAGCACTCGTTTTACCCCAGACGCCACTTAAGAATGTCATGCATGTGCTCACGGTAAAAGAATGGACTTAAAAAGTGAAACAGTTAAAAATTAAAACATGCAGTTTTGACCCATCTTGAAGGAGCTGGTGCCTCAGATGCACCTCGCCTCCTCAGAGTGGTTACAATCATTTCTTACAGTATCCATAGTTACATTGCTTTTGGGAAATACCTCCGAAGCTTAAGATGGTTCATAAGACGGATTTTACATTCATTTTAGCATTAAGATGCTTTTGGGAAACAGGTCGGGATAATGTCTGAAAATCACGATTTCGAGAACAGTAACCATTTTAATTAGGATAATTCATTTTCAGCCTCGAAAAGTGAATGCTTGTTTAATTGACTTCCTTTATGAAGGAAAGCGTCTCTTCAACTCCGTTTTTTCTCGCGTCATTTCTCTTCTCTTCCCTTCTCTTTTCCTGGGGTTCTTGATGCAACCTTTGACTCGGGTTGTAAATAAGAATCAACCGTCGGGTCCAGTACACAGTGTTATTTTGGTGATGCATTGAGACAAGCAAGGAGTCACTCTATCAGACAGGGAATATAGAGATAAACTTACAGGGTCGCAGAGCACATAAAGAGCACATAAATCATATCACACAGAATGAGTCACTGCCTCAGCTAGGGCTGCGCTCTCCCCTCTTCTCTGCTCTTAACATATCTAACAGAGCCGGACGTATTTTCTTATCCTTATCTTCCGTTCAATATTCAATATTTAATTATGATTTTCTTTTTTGAAGATTTTTCTTTTTTTCTGAAGAAATAAAAGGACCTGAGTTAAGCCTATGATTATTGGGAGGGAAAGATCTGTGGTTTTTAGTTCCTTGGGAACATTAATAAGTGACAGAAAGCTAGATTAAGAAAGCCGGGATGCGGCTGGAAAGAAAAACGACAAAGCTTTGAAATGCTGCCAGTATCACCAACTGCACTCTTCTGACACAGCTGATTGTAAGAGAAGCCGATAGCGCAGACGGCGTAGCCCTTTAATAATTCATTTAGTTAGGCTATGATCTATCATTTTGTACCTTTTGACATGCGATATTGAAATTTAATATTGCATCAATACAAATGATATATTGCCAGTCGTCAGAAGAAAGGATGTGGATTGCAGAAAGATCTCTGCAAATGTCTTTTCACTCCTCTCTCTTTTCCCTCTCCAAAGCTTCATTGTACTGTAGTAGAAAGGCATAAGAGAAACATCTGTCTCCCCCCCCCCTCCTTTTCTGCTGGCTTTGATATGTGTGTTTAAAAAAATGACAACTTAAAATGCTCAGGGAGAAAGTCTCCTGCTCAAACCAGAGTCAAGAGAGGCTTGGAGAGAGAAAAAAGGGGGAGTGGGTGAGAAGCAGACGGAACATGACAGCAGTGGCTGAGGGAGACGTCACGCGTTGTCAAGGTCTTTGACATGACTCTTTAGTGCGGTGAAATCCCACAGGCGATATTCGGGCTGCAAGCGGAGCGTTAGGTGCTGGGAACCAAAGGCTGCTGTTGTGGTGTCAGTCTAGCCTGGCTCACAGACTGCTTCATGCACGCAGTCTGCGCAGCGAGATAGGGATGCATCGATAGCAACACTGGCTGATGTCAGTCTGAAGTAGATTATATGTGTCAGAGGATTTCCTCTCCACTAAATGCTGCTACTGAGGGAGACAAGGCGAAAAAAAGTAGATTTTCCACATTTTCTGCTCTTTCACATAGACGATGAAGATTTCCATCATTTTCCAGTGATACCTGCTCAAAGTTCAAAACTTACTACACCGTTCATGTTGACCATGACAAAAATAATCACAAAGATTTGTGTGAGAGCTCCTTTTGGGCACCACTAATGTGAAGGTGCTAACACATCTGCAGATCCTTTTCTTTATTCTGAACTGTGTTGATGAGATAACATTTAGAAAGCACAGGTCTATAGGCAGCCCAAGCTGCAAACCATGGATATGCTGAAACATTTCTTGTGTCTCTCGTCACAACACTTGTGGTCTGGTTAGGTTTAGGCAGAAAAAAACGTCCTGGGTTAGGGTTAGAAAAAGAGCATGTTTTGGCTTAAAACACATGTTTTGGTCTCCACAAACATGGATGGAAGTTGCCCGAGGTCGCTTTTAATGTATCATGTCACACCTACAAATGCTTGACTTGACTCGAACCGCGGTCATGGGCTTGGCAGCCGTGTGCATTTAATATACTCATACAAGCAAACTACAGATATTTTGAAATGAGCTTGGTGGCTGTGGCTTAGGGGTAAAGCCAGCGTCTTGTTATCTGAGGGTCACTGGTTTGATTCCCTTGGTCTGCATGTCGAAGTGTCCTTGGACAAGTTACTGAACCCAAACTGTTCCTGATATGCTGGGCGGCACCTTGCATGGCAGCCACCATCAGTGTATGAATGTATATATGAATTACTGTAAGTCTATTTGGACAAACGCATCTGCTAAATCCCCTAAAATGTAAAGTACAAACTGTAGTTTGCAGAAATTTTACGCACTAACATTCTATCTTGACGACTTTAGTTTTTTTTTTTCTTTTTTCTTTGTCGCTCATCCTACCAGTTCATTTTTTGAATTTTTCACCATACTGAAACATCATCATTGGATGTTTTTACAAGCCACCCTGCATTGTATCGCACCTTCTGCGGTACCCGTGCATGTAACTACAGTATGGTTAAGGACCCGAAAGATTTTGGCTGTGCATCTCTTCTCACTATATGCAAATGATGAACTGAAGTTCTTCGTGCTCCTGAGCTCAACTAAACTGCTGAAGACAGTGTTGGTGTGAACGTATCCTAACACCGCTTCATCACCATCCACTGACTGCCCATGTCACACTCATTGTAAAAAAAAAAAAAAAAAAAATATGGCTTCTGATGGGCTTGATGATTACTAATGACGGTGTTGATGATGACAGTGATGCTGTCAGTGGCAGTAATGATTACAACAATATAGGAGGTTGTCATGACAGTGATCCTTTGAATCATTCTTCACTAGTGAGTTTCTGCATATTCAGCTAAGACAGACCTAACTTTTACAGCTCTGACGTGTTTCCCCTGTAGGTGCAAATATATTTCAACAGATGGATCAAAATGAGCGTGTGTAATATGTGTCTCGATGTCGACTCTTCGGCATCTTTTCACGAGACTTTGGGTGAATCAGAGATGTTGACCTGTTATTATGTGTGTTCGTGCAAACCAGTGTCACTCGTGTTCCAGAGAACTGATGAGTGTGTGCAGCTGTGTCATTAACACCATGTTTGTCTCTGTATATTTGCATTTTTACCACTGATATACGGATGTCAATTAAACAGGGGAAGGAAAAAACAGTTTAGGTGACGATCCCTGCATGCATTTGTGGGCTATTTATAACCGGCCCTCCTTGATTTCCTCATGGTATGCTCCTCGAAAAACAGCACTTGACATTGTTTCCGGTAAGGTTGTCTGTTTGACGCGTACCGATTCTTTGTTGATTGCTTTAAAAAGAAAGAAAAATCGTTGTTTAAAACTGCGTAGTGTAAGATAAAACACCACATTGTTGTTAACTTCTTCACAGCTTCCAGGAATGTTGACCTTTAGCTGTGCCCCGACACTGCCCGGAACAAGTAGGAAGTCTGCCATGGTTGTAGGTGTCTGGGTATGTTAACAGTGGGGAAGAAAGACACAGTGAGAGAGAGAATTAGGTGCAGTTAGGAGGTGCCTTGGGTTGCACTGGGTCGTGGTGTGCCTCCCCGCTCTCTGCCTTATGTCAAGGCTTTATTATTTCACGTGCCAAGGTCCTGACCTGATACACTGGGAGCTGCCTTTCTTGCACTTTCCAAATAACAGATTTTGATACAACAGCTTGTTGAAAACCTGTGTTGATGCCGGACACACCTCAAAATTGGACCATCATTGACAGCATTTGTTGTAGTGCTAAAGGAATAACTGAACAGTTAACAGAGATAGCTGATTCGTTGTTTATGCAATTTGTCACTTGAGGACAATTTACATATACATTTTACAGAGAGTGTTTAGAAACAAAAATGACAAAACAAAAATCAATTCAGATATCAGTCACCTTGGGCGGGAAATTCAAATTTGCACCCACTATTATTTTCCAACATTTTCTAGACTTAACAATTTATTAATTGAATAGAAAACTGACCGATGAGTCAAAACTGATATGAATACATTATGAATGAATCAAATCGTTACTTGGAGCGCTCTTCCATGGTTTGTTGAAATTGGGAATCGCTGGAAAAACCTTCCTGATGTCACTTTGGAAGAGGTTCCAAAGCTAATAGGACTTTCTGATTACCCATGATATCACACTTGTGCAATTTTTCTTGGATGATATTTGTTATCCTCTTGATTGCTCCTTCAATCTTTGCTTGCCGACTTGTTCGTCTTCTCCTTCTTCCTGTCCTTCTTTCTTCCTTTCCTCCTCTTGCCTCAGGGGTGCGTTCGGCAGGTCGACACCTCAGCAGGTGGGTTGTTGTGGGCCAGGTGACCTTTGTCTGTCATTGTTTTGCTCCTCACACCTCACCCAGGGAGAAAGGGAAGGAGCTTAGTGCCTTACACCTGCCACTGGCTTTACTGTCATAGCGCTGGGGTGTCTTGATTGTGGTGTGCCAAGGATGATAGAGAGGGTCCCACATGATTTATGTACACAGCCAACAGATATCAGAAACCTGGTAGTGGGTTCACTTCATGTACACTATGGATACACACAATCTGATATCACCGTGTTGGTGTTGGTGCATAATTATTGTTGCTCCAGGACCATCATTTCATCTGATCAATTGGGTTTTTGTAATGCCATGGCCTGAAAAAAACACATTGGGGAAGATATATTTTCAAACACGCGCTTAATGTTGCTAGATTTCCAACCCAACCATGTTTTCCTGTATGTATGTCTTGCTCAGTTGAAATGGTGGTGGACCAAAATGTATTACGATGAATGTAGGAATGACACCAACACACTGGTACCAGATCCAGCCTGTGGATACAGTGGCTCAAACCTGATCGAATCTGATGGTCCTTGTATCCGTTGTTTGCTCAGAACGACGCTCCACCATGTTGAAAAGAACCGAGACAAGCAGCTGCTATGTAGATAACCACGACGAATGTGACGTTAGATTCAAAATGCGATTTACGCTCATGCGCGTGAGATAAATCAAACGTACCTCAAGTGAGTAAGGGGATGGAGATGAAATGAAATACCCAAATGCTGCCTCCACTGGGGCCTGATTGAGTTCAGGTGGCTGGAAAGTGTCTCACCCAGGGCTAGTTGTCAGTGAAGTATCTGCTGTCTTCTCATCTGTCTGTGCTGCAGGGCTAACTGCTGAACATCGGGTGTGTTGCTTTGACGGATGTTTGTGTGCCTCCTGTGTTGCGGGGGGACGGGCCGTTGACACACTTCATATTTCAAAGGCAAGGTCTGAGGAGAAAATGAAGATTGATGCAGAAAAATGGTGCGGCAACTCATCGCCCATTCGATACATATATTATCATTTACACATACGTGACACCTTTGTGCTTGTCTATATATCTATATATACATATGCATGGGCGTGATCCAAAGGCGCCACACATATTCACATGGGGGGGGGTTCCTCTGTTATTAGAGCCATGTGATATAATTGCATTTGATCTCCAAATAAACAGGGAATCAGTCCATCTCCTTGGTGGAGATGGCAGATGTGATGGACGAGCACATTAGCGGCGAGGACAACATTAGATTTGCTCAAAATTATTGATCTTTTGTTTGTGAGCCAAGTCGGCGATAAATAACAGTGCATGGGAGATGTGACTCATTATCACCGTGCCAAAAGCCCGACAGACCTCTGTCAAAACACACTCTCCTTCCCCCCTCTCTTCCTCCTTCCTTTCATCTCCGTCACTACAAACCAATTTAATCTGTTTTTAATCCTTCCCTCTTTTCTGTCGCCGGTGCCTTTAATGCGAGGCCTCACTGTCACTATCTGATTCCCTTAAAATTTTAATCCTGCACTGATAACCCTGTATTATTACATGCTACACACACACAGACGGCAGGACACTTACACGTTCGTACACATATACACATGCAAATATGTACACACAGCATTTAGTGGCTCTCTCAGTGTTTTTATTCCTTTTTACCTTCTTAGTGAAGAAAAAATCCTTTTATCACACAATGGGTAATTTATATCCATTACCAGCGTTTTCAATCCTTTTCAGCGCGGCTGTCACTGCCTTTGGCGCACTCATGATTAATGTGATCTAATAATAGTCTGCCATTATATTTCCTTTAGTAAAACATGTACCAACATCCTATTCAGCTCCACGAAATTCATTGCCCCTTAAAATATTTTTTCCCCTTTTCGTTTGAAAGACAAGATTGCTGTTTTTTTTTTCCCCTCCATCTCGTTGCCTCCCAGGAGGTGATTATTTGTTGGGGAGGGAGGGGGGGGGGGAGCATGAGAATGATGAGAGGTGCCATGATTCAAAGTGGTTTGTACGGATGTATTTGTGTGTGTCTGCAGGTCGGTGTGTCGGGAGTGTGTGGCCCTCACGCATGGCCACATTGTTGAGGACAGTTTAGAAAAGTATGATCTTGGTATGAGTTTATCTCGGCAAAGTCAAACAGCTTATATAAGCCTACATTTATTTCATTTTCACATGGAAATTCCTTGTTTTCACACTTTTTTAAAACATCTTTTCATGAGAAATATGTGAGTGATTCATATAATTATCACAATTTTAGTCCACAATCACTGATTTTAGATATTAATATAACATTTTGACTGTCCAAAGCCCAGATCATAAATAAATTCAATTTTTTTCATTTGTCTTTCTTTCTTTTTTTTTGTTTTTAATTTGAAAGCAGGTAGTTTGGACTGGGTGATGGAGAGGGAAGATTCTCCCCATGGAATGTGCATAGGATTAGGTGTATGTCTGTGTATGTGTGTGCTCGTGGCACGAGTGTGTGTGTGTGTGTGTGTGTGTGTGTGTGTGTGTACCGGGGAGGTGGTCCAGCAATGGGCTCTGTTCCCTCCCAGCCGGACAGCCTGAGCCAGTCTGCCACTCATGGGGCACGTTTCAGACGGGGCGGTGCCAACCCTCAAACACACACACACACACACACACACACACACACACACACACACGCACGCACGCACTCTCACACTCACACAATCCTGGCTCCCTCCCACAAAGAGGGTTAACCCTTACTGGGTTCTTAGACTTGTATCCAGGATGAACAGGTGGTCCCACAAAACATGGGCATCCATTTCCTCATGACTTATCCCAGTGTGTGTGTGTGTGTGTATGTGTATGTATGTGAGGAGGGAGGGTTAGACAGAGACACTGGGGGGGATAGATGGAAAAAAGAGTAGACATGAGTGCGTAGCTTTAATACACCTTTTGTACGTGACGTGTTGCTCGGTACCGGGACGGATGGTGCACGGAGCAGCTTGTGGTGGGTCCCGTCGCTGTGTGAAATTGACATCAGATGGCCGTCGTGACAAGAACAATATTACATCCAGCTTCCATTTAGCAGGGGACAGCTAATATATGTGTGCCGTTTGAACATTTGTTTGTGTGTGTGTTCCTCTGTACCTGACCCCAGAGTCTGACCGCACCAAACACAGCTGTCAACACTTTACATCCATGTTTTTTTCCCCATCTCAGCTTTTTTTTCCCCCCTCATTTTTTTTCCCTTGAATCCCTCCATCCAAGATCCTTCCATTAAAGATAACTTGTATTGAGCCACATCTTATTCCCTTCAATCCGCCTCCCCCTCCTGTCTCAAGTGATCCTTTCCCAGCAGAGAAAATCGAAGGTAAACCACTTCTAAGGCAAAAAACGGCGCGCTCCACTTTGGATGTTTTAAATATCACCCTCTGATGGATGAGGAGATGCGGGGTTGTGATGGTTCCTTTGGTAGAACACGTCAAAATCACAAAGTTACACATTTAGCACCTGACCGGTGAGATAATGTAAGTTACACTGAGCGGCATCCGGCTGCCACAGTACAGCGCACAGCTGAGACCTCTCTGCCTTTGATAGCTGCAGTCTTTCATGTTTGGCGGAAAACGCTCTGCTTTACTTCACTTTATTTGTTCTTTTGTGATTTTTCTGTGGCTCAGCCCCTCCGAACCCCAGACACATGTGAAATAGACGTTTTGGAAAATATGAGTAAGTAAGCAAAGAGAAAGAGAGCAAAGCAGAGCGAGAATGGAGCTGAGGAGATAAACATAAACAGAGCGCAGAGAAAGAAAGAAGGTTTCTCTCTGAGTCAGCGGGTTTTGGTAAAGTCTGATTAAACGAGGTGGGAAACCGGTTGGGGTAGTAAATAACAGAGGTGTCAGAATGTTGCTTAATGACCTGGATATCTACTCCATGAAATATGTAGCTGCAGATCTAAGCAGGAGCTGTAGATTTTTCTGTTTTTCTTTAATGCCTTAATGTGCACAGGGAGTTTGGATGCCTTAAACGACTTGCTGTGAGGCGAAAGCAACTTCGCTATAAAATAATATGGCCACACATAACATTGTCATTAACATTGTGTTTATTCTTAATTAACATACGGCACATGATGCTTTCTAAAGCCTGAACCTATGATTGAAAGGACATTTTCAAGTTTGTTCGACTTGGTTTCTTCATAGTGCAATTTTCTATCTTTGTTTTCACCTCATCTTCACGGATAGAGGATGTGCTGTAAGAGTGGAAAACACTTTGAGGCATAATTGTGGCTTGCGACTTTGGACAATACAAATAAAAATCAACTTTGCTTCTGTTATTATTGACCTGTATATGAAAATAACAGGCTTGAGCACATCTCTGTTGGTAGTAGGATCTGTATTAGTTATTTTTTAAATACATTTTACATATTAGAATATGTGAATCGGTATCACAAATATTGTAAGGTTGATTTCAATCATATTGCTAGCCTCTACGGCATGCAATAGTAAATGAAAAAAAAAAAAAAATTACAAGACCATGACTTTGGAGGGTTGAGAACAATCCAAGACTAAGACCACACCTCTACAAGTCCCAAACTCACCTGACAGACTTACGATGTGTCATGGAAAATGCAAACCATAGGCTCTCCTCAAATTGATCTTTAGGATCACAACACCCCGTTGAACACACACAGAAAAGAAATTAAGATGCTGCTTCATTCCCCTCTTTTATTGCCCTATATGCAGCGTACGTGTGGGACCTAGACAAGACCAAAATCTTTAAAAAATAGCCTTGTGACCAGTTGCAAGGACAAGACCAGTCTCGAGTGCTACAGCACTATTAAAAATCTCACAGTTTAGATTTGGAGGTTTACATGTCAGAGTAACTGACTGCTATTGGAATGTTACACACATAAAACAGCAGAAAATGTATACACCAAAAAAGTGAAAGAAACGTTTAAAGGCTTGAAGAGACGGTTGAAGAAAAGCAGGCGGATGAACAGGGGGAGGAGGAGAATGAAGGTAATCGCAGTGCAGCGGTGCAGCAGTCGATTCACCTTCCCCTCCTCTTTCCAGGGGGGAAACCCCTTCCCGAGGAGGGGATGCTCGAAGCAAAGGGAGGGGGGGAGGGAGGGAGGCAAAGGGAAGGGGGGCAGTGGTGGCGGTGAACTCAGCATTTTCCTTATCTTCTCCCTCTCTCTCTCTCTCTCTCTCCTTCCCTCTGTCTGTCTCTCTCTCCCAGGGCTCCCTGATCAGTGGCGACCAGAAGCGGAGCTGAAGCTGAAGCTGGCTTAACGGGGCTAAGCACACTATCACGCTGTCTAAGAAACTACTCCCACCCACCGTCTGAGGTGACTAAGGGCTTTCAGGGAAGGGGAAGTGAGGGAGGGAAGGGCCGGTCTGTGTGTGTGCGTGTGTGTGTGTGTGTGTGTGTGTGTAGGGGGACACAACACATTTTACTTCACAGATATTTATTCGTACCTGTAGTCTTGCATGAATAGGTGAAACTCTAGTGGAGGAGAAAGGAAGGAAGGACGGAAAGAGGGAAGGAAGGAAGGAGGGAAGAGGGAGAGAGAAGAGGAGGACTGTCTGATGGGCCTGTGCCGCACGTTAGAGTTATCCACAGTATGATGCAATCTGTGTACGGTGATGATGACGAGCACCATGATGATGAGGATGATCATTATAATGACACACACACAGACAGCAGTTGGCTGGGGCGTCTGTTGTACATGGATGTACAGAGGGCCTGCATGGGCATATGAACAGATAATTCCTATTTAATCCCATCAGTGATCCGTCGTAGTAAGGTTACTCCGTCTATCTTTACATCCGAGCCTGTCTGTCTCTTAGCTCTTTTGTCATTCTTCTCTTCAGTTTTCACACATGAAGATGTGTACTGGACATAGCCTAAGTTATGTAATATAGGTATGCGTGTGTTTTTGCTTGACCTACGTTTGAGGGTTTCCAGTGCAGGGGAGGGGAGTGCAAAAGTGCGACTGAAGTCTAGGAAGGTGTGAGGGGAAGTTAGAGTCGGAGAAGTCTCTCCAGCATTGTGAAGCGGAGAGCCCTGCAGGCCTGACACCCTGGCATGCTCCGAGGATGAGAGGTTAGTTCACCTAGCAGTTATTTCTTATCCAGCTGTGGAAATGCCTTAGCCATCATATCAGGAATATCTAGCCGAGGTGCGGATGAACATGTTGCATTTATCTGTTAATAGCAGTGCCTAAGACATGTAGCCATGCGTGATTTATTTCAGTTGATATTAAAGTGTTGGTTGATTGTGATGCTGGTTTGGCAACCTAATGCAGAAGCATGACAGAGTCAGTGAACTCTTCTCCTCTCACAGCACCTTCTCTCATCCTTTCCTTTGCCAAATTTGGACACTGACACTAAATGGATGTGCCATAATTCAGATGGGAGTGGGAGGATATATATATATATGTGTGTGTGTGTGTGTTAGTGTGTGTGTAGCTGTGTGTGGTTGTAAAGTGAGGCATTATGGCAAAAAATGCCTGAATAATTTAGCACTCACATTATTTTCTAATGCCATTCTTTAGAATCTGACTGCGTCACTCTAACAAATGCGTGTGTCGGAAAGTTCAGGGGATTTTGTAGGGCGCCTGTGAACAGTGAGTGATGGCAACCAGCCGACTCTCAGCTCCCTCTGGTCTACCAACAGCTCCATGTGAGCCCCCTGCACCATATTCCTTTTCTCAAAACTAACACCATGGTGAATCGAAACAAAAAGGCCACATATTTTATTTATGTGTCAAAAGTGCGGTGAAAGGAGGGTAGGAAGGAGGGAGCGGGGGCATATCACTCTATCCGCTGGTTGATATCATTCCATCCTTACGGATCAATTCTCCCAGACAGAGGGAGATGAGAAAAGAGCGAGCACAAGACGGAGGGAGGGAGGGAAGGAAGGAGAGCTGAAATGGTGGTCATATTGATTTGTCAAAGAAATACAGCGTTGCGTGTTTTGCTTAAACGTCCACATAAACCTGAGCTGTCAGAGGTGGGCGGGCATGAACTGACATTTGGCCACACCGACATGGATTGGGAATTTTTTGCTTGGCTTGTCCATGCACAGTCCGACCTGTCAGCCTCGTGTGGAAACGTGGTAAAGTAGACATTCACAATTGGTCAATCTCTTTAAGCCTTTATACTTTTGTGTCAAAAAAAACCTTACATCATAATCCACTTCAGCTGTGCTCAGACTGCAGGCAGGTCAGGTTGTCTACTCATGGAGCAGGCAGTTTGTTTCAGCGTGACTGTCCTGACTCTTTATCTCTGCATTGTCTTCCATACGGACTGTTTAAAATTTTGTGTCAATTTGTGGTGTTTACATTTCTTAAAATACATTTGGATACTATCTGGATATGCCATGAACCAGATTTGGGCTGGCAGTCTGAACAAGGCTTTAGTAGCTTTTTCTGTAGTTCTTAACTGCATCCATCAACATCTTGTGAGCAGATTTAGTCTCAATTACCATTTCCTCTTTTACATGATCATGCTAATAGCCTACTGTTCTTGAGAATGTTATTACATACACGATTCATGAGAAGTATGGGGCACTGATCATTGATCTTCTAAGGACTCCCATAGGTATCCAAAACAGGTAAGTTGACTTGACTCCAATCTCGTCTCCCATGTTCCTAGAACGTTCAGGTCATAATAAGAACCAAGAGCCCCCCATGGCCGTGTGTCCACAGCAGCTACATTTCTTAATGAAAGAGTGAAAGATAAACACACTGAGGTTATAGCTTAATACATTTTGTTAAGATATAACCTCAATTAATACCAGCTGCACAAATTAAGCTGATCACGGCGAAATTCTCTCATCTCAAAAAGACTAACACAGCAACTTCGTGCTTAATTCGTTTGAGGAATTTGCCAGTGATTCCATCATGTTTATCTACTCTCAAAAAAATGTAGTTGACCTGACAGTTGACCACGGGGCTATGGAAAAAAAGCCCTCTTCCAATTCTCCAAACTGCATACAGTACCTGGCACGAGGACAGGAGTGTGTGTGCGCGTGAATTAAAGAGCAGTTAAAGAAAACTGGAGAAAAGAGCAGAGAGTGTGCACAGGGCCATAAAAGGGATAGTTTAACCATTGATCGAGAGCAGTGGTGGAAATGGCAGCTGTAAATCAATTTTATCTTGGAGCAGCTAAAGAGTGTTTTCTAATGAGGTTAATGCCACATAATGGCTAAATTCCTCTGCTTAAAAGATGCCCTCAAGGTGGTGGCGAGAGATAGATGTCGCCATGGAAAGCTTAACACCTCACCATTCAGCACCAAGCAGAGGGATGCCTTTTTCTTGCAGGGAGATCGTATCTTAAATGCTGTTAAACCTTTATTCATTACAAGGTTTCAGGGGGTCAGTATATCATCCAGTACACCTTTGTGTAGACAGCTTGTTTCATCGACACACGGACACATCTGTGGCTCAGATTGAGCATTTAGTAAATTATTCAATCTGTATGTGATGAGTTCCTCTTTGAACACATTTTGGAAAAAGGGAATCAATCAAATCTGAACAAATACTAGTCGTCATCTCAGTGCCAGGCAGCCGACAGGCTAGCATGTCAGACTGGAACAGGCCAGGTACAACCACTGAAAAGACAGACCGACCCAGCACTAATAGATTATGAATCATGTCGACCTCTCTCAAATAATAGTGTTCATTCTAATCTTTTATGTTATTGGGGATTAGGGGCATGAGTGGCTATGTTTGTCGAAAAATGCATGCGTGTTTGTCCTCAGAAATAAACATCTGCACAAGGGTTCAATTAAAATAGTTTTTTTTTAAAGGCCAATAAACATTCTTTTTTTCAGAGGTACTGGTATTTTCATTCATCCATCTACTTTTAAGAGCTATTTTCCAAGTAAAGTTTGGCTGCTTATCTTGCCCCCAGCCCTTTCATGCATGAATTGTTAAATCACAAAATAATCAATAATCGTGAATAATCGTGAACAGTCATGTCAGTATTGTGTGAAATAAAAAAATAAAACATCTTAAGTTACTGAAGTGTCTGCTGCACCGGACACGGTGCATTAACTTCATTAACTGTTAAATCCTTTTATTCTCAGAAAACCGGACAGGTAAACATTATATTCTTCAACTAAATATGAGATGTGGAATAGTTTTAAAAAGGTTTTAATCATATTTTTGTCAATACTGAACATAAAATAGCGAATGTTTCCAAGTGTTTACTTTAATTAGTCTTTTTGCAGGTGTAACCACATAAAACACAGAATAAAACAAGCTTCTGAAACTAACTCTAAACAATGGGACATTTGATCAATTTTGTTTAGATGGTTTGAGGCTTTTATTCCAATTTTACAAAATTGTGTAATAGCAGAGGTTCAAAAAGACTAATCCAATTTTCCTAAAGAACTCCAAACCTGACCCAAGGGTAAATTCAAAGACAGTGTTTCTTGTGTTTCTTGAGCAGACCAAGATATACAGGGCTTCAGTGAGTGAATACCAGCCTGAATAGTTGACAGTTGTAGAATTAAATGGGTGGGCGAGTTTTCGAAAAAGCCAAGAATGCCGGTTCCAAACCGGAGCTTGTCCAAAGGTAATTACAGTGTGCGAAACACAAACATAATGCAAGCAAATGTCAGCTACTGTTGGTTTGGCCAGCCAGCATCGTTATTTTTACAATTTTGTCTCCTGAATTTGCTCTTGTACACCTCTTACTAAGTTGGGATAGGGGAGAAATAGGGAGGAAGCTTTGAGAGTCAACAATGGATATAGCCACAACCGATACGTGCAGGGATTCCCAAAGCATCCAGTATCAAGACTAATCATAAGTTAGCTAGCTAGCATGTCAGCAGACGTGTTGAAAAATTACATTACCCAAATTGCATTATACAATAATGGAAGCATAAGGAATCCTCTTTGTCTTCAGCGAGAGTGATCTGAGGAGTCTGTAAGCTGTAAACTAGACTCCACCATAGGGTTGTTGACGGAAAGCCGCTCACAATCAGCAAGTGTCTTTTAGTGATGTGGAGACAATGTGGGTGCATTGCATCGTGGGAGAGGCTTGGAGGACTCAGGCGAGGTAATGCAGGCTTTATACATCTCTAATATCAAGGTATTCTGAATCACATCCATCTTATTGTTGATGGATGTTGCACTGATGCAACCTGTTTAAAATTGGATTTAGTCCAACGCTGACCGTATCGATCCAACCATATCGTACTCATTGATGACCAACATTAGAATGGCAAACCAATGAAACAGATGGATATCCAGACCCATATTTAAGATAATAATATCATGCAACACAGTACATTAGAACCAGTGTGTGTGTGTGTGTGTGTGTGTGTGTGTGTGCGTGCATGAAAGAAATGAGTACACCCAGTGTGCAGCATGAAACTTAAGGAAAGTTCATCTCCACAGACCTCTAGCATTGATCACTGGGGCCCTAAAGCTATTATCATGATCTAATTAGGTTTAACATAAGTCTGTGTCACGGCCCGGTGCAAGGCTGCCTTGTCCCCAATTCCACACTTTCACAGCATCCCTATATAAAAATAGCACACATGTGCCACACATACATGCAGTGAATACTAATACTTTTTTCAGTGTTATTGAGATCCACTTTAATCTCAGACTGAGGTCTAAGCACGTAGAGACGGTGTAATTCATGTCAGTTAACAAGTGCGAGGCAATCTGCAAATGCATGTTAATGAAGTCCACTGAAAATAAATTGGTGTAAATTTGTGGGAAAATAAAAGCAGCCGCTAGTTTTAAAACTGGAAGGCTGGAGGATTCTTGTTTTCCCACACTTTGTTATATATAAACATGCATACTGTACTCGAAGAAACACAAAACTTTGGTGTACTGGCTTTTGAGAAATATATTATATGAAAGAGCAATTATTTAATTAAATACCACTAAATTGTGATTGTTTTTTATAGTGTAATATCACATATGTTTGCTGTTGTGTCCCACAATTATCCACATGATGCAATTTAGAGATTAAACCGACTTCAGCGTTGTACATTCTACATTGTATGTTCTACATGTATATTGCTGTATGGAGTAGACCTAGTGATATTTATTCAGTTGCCTCAGCTAGTTAGGATGGGCACCATTGCAGGCTACTATGATGGGCCTGTGTGCATGCTGGTTACTAGTTATGAATACGTGCGTGGTCGTGTGTGGAATTGCAACTAAAAAGCCAAAGGAATCTCACTTTGGGAGCTCCTGTTTTCTGACTTCCTGTAAGCTGACCCTCTGAAACCTTTTTACATTTAAGCTAAGTCAGCTTCTAAAATGTAGAGCAAAATTGCAAGGTATGGTCTTTTTTCACATTTTCATTAATTTCTCAGGTAACAATGCGTGGATGTGTAGGTATATATAGATGGCTGATATCTATGAGTGAGTACAATTTGCTGCAGATCTTAGATCTAGTAATCTTCAATTGTAATTAAACAATTATTGGGGGTTTAGAATTTAGAATGCATAGTTCCATATTGGACCTTGATGGGGTGTGATCCTGTTCCTAAGACCTATGAGTCGGAGGTGATCTGAATACTCAAGGCCCAAAACAGTGTAAAGGGTGAAACATGCAGCCAGTGACCTAATAAGAAGACCTTTGAGGAGTGGCCATTAATAAAGCTGTCAGAAATATCCTACGACAGAATATTGTATATAATTTAATTTGTTGTATGTACCTTATATCTGGGCTGCGGTGCTTTAATACAGCTGTGAATTAACTACTCTGACACCTTATTCATTTTCAACACGATTAGCAGCAGTGGTGTGGATGGCTGGCGCAGTGGGTGGTTGTGGCCCAGTGCACACACTCATGGGCTCATTATGCCATCGCACAGGTGAAATGGAATGCGCGGGCGCACACACACACACACACACACACACACACACACGCAAACACACACACGCGCACACACATAAACAGGGACACATACAAGCCTTGCATGTACGAACTCAAGAACATGAAAGCTTGCACACACACTGAATACTGTGGGTCCTCTTGGCCTCTTCACAAAGCAACTTTTTTTTTTCCAATGTTGTACAATCTACGCATCCACTACAGTCTTATTATTTCAGGCCCAGGCTGAGGAACCGTGCTTCAGTCCCCATATAAGGGAAGACAAGTCTAAAAAAAAAAAAAAAAGAAAAAAGAAAAAAAAAAGGTGTTAAGAGGACTCCCCTCCCTCTCCACCACTCCTGTGTCCTCTATTATTATGAATAGTGGCGGTAAGAGAGAAAAGCATATACTCCATTCGAATCTGTTCATGGTTCCTGAAGGACCACTCTCACCAGACGAGGGCCCTTCCTCCCCTCCCCCCCCGCTCTTTTGATTGATATGTGAAATCCGTCTCTCTGCGCAGCTCTAAAGGCAGTCCCTGTGTGTGTCTGAAAGGTGCTCATTGTTGAGTTGAGACCACTTTGTCAAGAAACAATCCTGTTCCCAAGGAAGCTGAGAATGTCTTAAAAAAGATACAGGCCCTTATTGTGTACATTGGGGAACTTTAATTTTGTGTGTGAGGTCATTTTAATCCTGATGAATTTTTATAGTAGCGGTTGTAGTTCAATGGCTAGTCGCCCTAATGCTCTAAAGAAGGAGCAAAATAAAAGGAAGAATGGGGAAGAATGAAAAACCCACCCACAGGCCTGTTGAAGAATCCTAAACTTAAAGTGTCACAGAGTGCTAGGAGGAAGGGTAGAGGCCTTTGTTTATGGACACATTGGGATGTATTTAAGTTCTACAAAGGAGATTCCCTGAATGAAGGCTTGGTTTCTGCTACAAGGTTTGAAAATGCGTGCTCTAAGGATAGATTTGCCACGGGATAAAGTTTGTGTAGGGTAATCTCTCAGGCTACAGAAGCTGATGTGAGTGAACCACCCAAGACATTGCCTCTGAACTGATGCCAAAAAGGAAAGGCAACAAGCTTGAACACAGTCGTGCATCTATGACACTGCTAATGGTATGATTGAGCATTCTTAATTGGCATATTGGATTTTTCCAGCCCTGTTTTATCACATTTGACCTGCGTCAACTTTCACAATAAAAGATTTGCCATGTGAGAGCCTTACACTTTCTGATAATGGATGGCTAACCTCTCAGACTTCTCCTTTTGTGCAAGCTAATGGTCCTATTTGAGCAGTGGTTTGTCTTTCATCTGAGCTGCATGGCTGTTTTGTTGTCAGTTCGGCCTATGGCCTTGTGTAGGTTCAGACTGGATGTGAGCCTATTAGGCAGCTGAGTTGAAAAGTAAACATGGAGAAGCTGAAAATGCGGCCATCCAAACTGGGTAAAGTTACTTGATTTTGTACATTGGAGCAAATTAAAGCACTAAATAAACACATGCCTTGTTTTATTTTGTCGCTTTGCTCAAAAATGATGCACGTCGCGGGAGGCTCGCTCATCACCATTGTGTCTAAATGGAAACTGGATCTTGTTTGAGAAACGGCAGGGTGAGACCAAACAGCGTGATTCATAATGGTTATTTATGTACCATGTAGCTGAGACTCAGCGGGGGGCAAAGGCATGGTCTTTACTAAGTACATATCTCCCTGCTTAGTTTCTCCTCAGTTGGGCTTACAGCCTGTCTTCCAAATGAATATTTTTCATATGGATACTGAAAATACATCATCTCAATGTTTTGATCATCCTCAAAATAACAAGTGTAGGAGTCTGTGTTCTTGTGCAAAGAAATAAGGTGCAAATGTTCAAGTTTTTACTGGTGCGTCAGATTGCACACAGTTTGGGTTACCTCTAGTTTCGTGACAGATCCTCAAATTCCCTCCAATTCCACTACCTAGAACACATACACAAAAGCACACCGCCACGGACACAGTTCCCTCTCTTTCCTCTAACTGTCCTTTATTTCTTTCTCTGCTTTCCCATCCTCCCTCGTTTCCCTCTGTTCCGAGATGCAGAGATCCAAGTGCGCGGTGGTGCATTACTAAGGACACCTGCTCTGTTGATGTGGCCAGGCAGATTGACTGTGTACTTGCAAGTGTGTGTTTGTGTGCATTCATCAATTTTTAGGCTGAGACTGGGACCAAACCTATCAAAATTGTTCTGAAGTGAATTCCTGCCTCGGAATTATGCATAATGGACTTTTAATTCTGTGCGAGGCAACTATAGCTGAAACAAGTGCCCTTCTCAAGGTTTCACACCAAAAACAATAAGAAACTCAAACGGTGCAGTCAGTAAGTATCAGATGATGAGGTAAATAATCACAATTAAAGCATACATTTCGTCATGATTATTTTTCTATAAGACATCCCCCCCTCATACATCATTGATTTAGATGGCGTTTAAATTATTGATAAAGAAAATACAAATTGTAAGGTTTATTATCACCACTATTAATAAATGTTAAATGTATAATTGATTGAAATTAAGTGAAGAGTTATTTCACTGTTAACAAACAATCAATTGTTTTATAAACCCTTTATTAAATTGTTGTTTGTAATACATACTGGTTAATAAATAATGTGCAGTTCATCTATAAACATTATATAGTTGCAAATTATGTTGAGGAACTTTGACAGTTGCCCAATAAGAGGTTTATTAAGATTGTTTGTCATTTGTTGATGGTGAAGTAACCATTAGCTAAAGTTTAATTCACTATAAATTCACCATTTATTCATGATGGTTATGATGTGTTATATCAAGTGTAGTGGTCCAAAGAGATTTAAAAGGGCAGATAAGATGATACTGTTCTGGAAGTTTTGGTGAGTTTTGGTGGTTTCACGCTCTGCTACATCCCTGAGACAGATAGTTTTTTTAAAAAAAAGAAAAGAAAAAAATCGGCGCCCCCCCCCTTCACTTGTCATTTCATTAATTCCTGAAAAAAAGGAGAAAGTCCTCTTCCCAGGGGGTAAAAAAACGAACAAAGGAGGGAGAGTTCAATGCCCAGAGTTCAATGCCTAGCAGGTCACAATATGTTCTGTTACACTACACTGTACTTTCTCTTTTCACTCTGGCAGGAGAAAAAGAGTTCTGCTCACATCCCCTCCTAAACCCCCCTGTACCCCCACAGCACCCCAACTGACATACAAAAAAAATCTTATTCACTTAGTATGTAGGTCACATTACAGTGATGTCTAGCTATTGGACATGGGCTTAGATAACTGTTTGTCGAGTATTAAATGCTTTCGCTGCCTCAGCAGCCTCTGCCACTGGTATTTCTCACACAGCTGTGCAACTGAAAGGAGGCAGCGCCGCAGCAAAAATCATGTCACATACATACACATGCACACACACACACACCATTTCAACCTTTGACGCTCTTTGTGTATCCTTAAAAAAAAAAATTCTTGTTAGCATAAAACATTCACTTTTTTCAGATAAATGCCTTATGTTGGGTTGAAAACAGGTTTATGAAAGGGAGTTAAAGCAGCATCTGTAAATGAGGACCGTGCTGCCGTGAATAGGAGGCAAACCCATTGACCTGAGGTGCTAACTCAAGCAGATGAATCTTTGCTTTTCTTTCCTCTTATCCCTGTTTGCTTTGGGTGACCTTGCACACCAGCCTCGCTGCAGTGTGTTCACATAGCACCGGCCTAATGGCTTAGATAGGCCCCAGCGTGGCCAGTACTTTCCACTGAAAACACCCCTCCACGTTCGACCATTCCCTCCTCAATTGCATGCTCGCTGTTCACAACAACCACCGCTACCACTGATTTGGAAACAGCCGGGTGGAGGTGCGGGGCAGAGGAGGAAATTGCACCTGCTTTTATACCAGCGGGAACCAGGTGAGGAGTATTCTTAAGAATCGACTTAAAACAAAAAGACAGAAGACAAGAGGGGCATCTCACTGCTGTACTTTTTTGCCCTCTGTTGTCTTTGCATAAAATGAAAGATGCAAGAAGTGTGTGTGTGTGTGTGTGTTTGTGAGTTATCCTCCCCTCCCTCTGTCCTTTGTATGAAATGAGCCCAGATGGTGATTGATTTTTCAAGTGCTGACATCCCTGCTTGAGAAGCACCCCTCCATTCTACACACACACACACACACACACACACACACACACACACACACACACACACACACACACACACACACACACACACACAGACACACACACCCTTCTTTGTGCCGAGCAAGTGAGGCACACTAACATCTCAGTGCCATCATCATCTTTGTGACTGCCAGCAACCACCATTGATTGACAAAAGTATGCATGCAAACAAACAGACATACACACACACACACACAAGCTTACACGTACACAAGAACACCCCCCTCACACACACACACACACACACACACACACACACACACACACACACACACACACACACACACACACAGTCATCCAAACACCCAAGCACAGAGTAAATTAAACAAAATAATATATTAAGAATCATACAGTGATTATACTTCTACTCAAACACTGTTGAAACTATTAGTTGATACATTGTTTAGTTGATTGACAGAAAACTGATCAACAATCCTGACCATCAAACAACTCACTTGATCATTTATCAAGCAAGAAAACAGTTTCTGAAATGCAAGAATTTGGTGATTTCCTCTGGTTTAGATCATTTTACGTTTAAATAGATTGACTACTGTTGGCTGGAAAAAAAACAAGCAATTTGCAAAGAGTGTCACTCTGGGCTCTGGGAAAATATCCATTGTACAGTACTTTCTGACATGGTTTAAAACTGTTCACTCAAACAGTTTATCAATTCATCAAAAAGATAAAAGATTAAAAATAAATAAATGAATTAAGCACAGATGAGCTGTATATAAAGAACAGACCACAAAAAAAAAATGCATACATTCAAACATTTTCTAATTTAATTGGCAAATGATGGAAACAACTGTTAGTTGCAGCATTAGACTCCAAACAATGGCCCTTTTAACCTTGAAATGTAATTCTCTTATGCTTGAAGAAGACAAAAAGAGACACAAGTTACTTTTTGATGTTCGCCTAAATGTACAAAAATGGAAATAAATGCAGTGTGTAGGAGGCCAACATGTGTGGACGAAGGTTATAGATAGGATACGCTTGTGAATTGAAGGAGAGTGCAGCCTGTGATCGCAGAGACTGTATAAGAATGTTTTCACGGCGAGAGACTGACAGAGCGATGGTAGGCAGGGATCGGGTAAAGTGACAGAGCGCTGTACGCCACAGCAGCCCCATTGAGTTAAAGTGGCTGTGTGGCTAAATGATGTCATTGGCTAACTAGGCGTTCTCAGGCCATTGCCTCTGTTTGCGTGACTAAATACATACAATTAAGGCCTAGGCACTTCTCAATCTCTGTGAACTCATTGTTATCCCCGGGTTCAAGTGCACTGATAATGGGGGCCAGAGGAAAACAGGCGTAGCAGCGAGAGAGACAGAGAGCTGGTGGGTAAAATAGACATCTCATTATTAGTGGCATTCTCTTTCACCCCAACAGCGCTACTAAAGCCTTGCTCACTCATCTGTCCCCTTTTCTGCCTGTTTTCCTTTTTTTTCCCCTCGGCTCTTTGTCTCACTTTTCTTTTCTTTCCTTCTATTTTTTTTTTAC
>CAEMYA010001154.1:619727-646708 GCA_903131615.1 Diplodus sargus
CTTCATTCATTTGCAAGTTGGATTTTCAGGGCCTCTTGGGAAACTAGAGGGTATTTAAAGTGCTGCTCACACAGAGGTGGACTTCACAGTAATTAATAAAGCAGTAAAGGTGGTTAATTCTACTTTTCCGATCACTTTTTTAATCTTCTGTCCCTCTGTTCTTGAAATACATTCACACGCATGCGCACACACACACAGGCATGCATGCACACACACGCGCAAATACACACACACGCACACAGACAAAGCAGCAGGTACATGAGCCTTAAGCCTCTTATGACTCCTTGTCTCCATGCAGTGCAGACACAACAGTGTGTCAGGGAGAGGTTTAGGCATGGTGCGGGCCTTCCTTAATTACTGGAGGATTGCTAAGCAGATACGACTGTGCTTTCACTGCAGTAGGTGCTGGGTCAGTGGCGGCCTATGGGATTAATTGTACAAACCAGCTTCAATCAGAAAAAAAGGGAGAGACACGTTCCAAAAGAAGTTAAAGAGCTTCAGCTTAAGTGTAAGGAAAAAGGATGGAGTTTAAAAGGTACACCATATCAAGTTTTGATTGCATTTACAGTATTACCTATTAATCCAGTGTCAAAAGTTTAGTACGAGAAGTGTATGTTGAAAGGACTTTACCTAAGTTGCCTTCAATATCTAGTGGCATCCTTTTATTGTTGCAGAGGTTTTTAGATGCAAAACACACACTTGCTTCTTGAAATTTGAAAGATAGCAGTCAGGGGCTGTGCTGACTACCTTTGACTACTTGTTGACGAGGGTAGCCAACTTATTTTTAAAAGAAGCGAAAAGAAAACAACACCTGTGCCATATAAGGGCCCAGACACACCAGTGTTGTGGCCATCAGTGAGTAGCTGCTGCCCTACCGTTGGCACTAGTTGATCCTTATCGGTGACCTTTGCACCAGTTGAGCATGGTGAATCACGTTGGCGAGAAAAAAATCACTCCGATTGGTTGTACAGCCAAATGTGAAAAAGGAAGCATAAGAACCTCTAATCTGTTGATGTGGTATCCATGGAATGGAGGGTTATTTATTCTCATACAGGCACAGAATGTATGAGTTAGCTGGTTAAAGTCTTTGTCATGTGTTCAAAGGCAAGGTTAGCAAGTTAGCTTTTGTTCTAACTAGTTCTTTGATGTCAGGTTGGTGTGTCTGGGTTGTAACAAAGAAACATTACATTCAGCGCTTACCATTTTCAGGGTGACCATAATGGACCCTTTCGACCACCATCATCAAACACCAGATGAGGAAATGTCGTTTGGAAGAATGGTTTCATTCCAGTGGTGGTCAGAGACTTTGAGAATATATCACAAAAGGTTCTAAAGATGTTCTTGAACCTTGTGGTGGAGATCTTACACATCTATGTAACGAACACCACTTGAGTCCTTAACACTTACTTTAAGACAAAACGTTCACCCCTCTATCTTAACCCTAACGCAAACTTTTACCCCCTTCGCCTTAACTCTGAGACAAACTCTTCCCATACTCCAAAGCTATTACCCCAATTACGTTTAAAGGGGCTTTTTGTAAGAAAAATAGATGTTTGAGTCGTACTCCTAACTCGTCAAATACAGATGTTTTGAGATGGTGGCTGACCCGTCCTACAATTTCAAAGCGTCAATTTTTTGTTGAGTTGGGAGTAAGACTCAATAATCAACTTTTCTTGTAAAATAGCACCTTTCAGCTGCACAATAAAATTAACCTTGACTTACCTTGACTCTAACAGTAGTAAGTGTAACTCCCTTCAAAAAGTTTGGGGGACATCATACCTCTTGAATTACACCTCCTCTCTGATGAAGTAGAGAAAAAGAGGGTGAACACACTTTCTTCATCTCTGTGGAGCACAGTGGTCTGTCACTCCGCTGTGCACACATTAGATTTGTCACTGAACAAATACAGAGACACGTCAGGCGCAGTCACAACACTCCGAACCACCGCAAGTTTTCGGTGGGAGGAAGACATTTTCGCCTCCTTGTCACCAGCGTGAGTTTGGACGTACCGTCACAGGAGTTTCGGTGACAGCCCAGTGAAGGCTGCTTTGTTTGCCTAACTCGTCTCCATTCCTTTTAATGAGCCATTATGGTTATGTTTTGTCTCAGTCGTGTTCGTTGGCTGGCTGCGTTTCTGAGACGGCAAGACAGAGGATAAATGGGTAGGGGGGCGGTGTTGGTGGGGGGAGGGCCCCTGTCTTCAAACCTCCACGCAGTGTTTCAGGAAAGAGAAGTTATTGAAAAAAGACACTGTCAGTGAAATTTTAAAATGTTTGGACCAATCTATTGGAATTTTATAAAAAACTGGAACACGTTAACGTTGTTCACTTTTGATATTGTAGGACAATATTAACAATGAAATCCTTGATAACAAATGTGACACTATTTCAGTTGGTCTTAGCTTCAAAGGCCAGCATTGGTGCTCTGACAGTGTGATGGCAATGATGAATGCTGTGAGCTCATATAGTAATATTACATGGAAACTAAAGTTTGGAAGTGGTTAGGCCTAAAGGCCTGGTCAGAGGTTACCGTCCCATTATGATCCAAAAAACTTTGCTCGGTCTTTTCCACTTCCACAAAGCATTGACAAGAACATCGCCACTGGCCCTCAATAAAGTCCTACTGAACTAGTCCCGCAAGACAGCTGTAGCAACTCCTCACCTATAAGCGATAACCTTTTCATCATCTGTCTTGTCGCTCTTAAATGTTTCCGAAATCAAAGCTTGAGTCTCGAAGCCAAACTCTCCTCTGTCTTCCGTATCCTCTTTATCCTCCTTTTCTTTTGTCTTCTCCATTTGCCTGGAGGTGCGAGTAGCTTCCTCTCCACAACACGTGGTAAACTGTGATGGGATCTTGAAGGGGGGAAGATGAGGGGAGTTGGGTGGCTAAGCAGACACTGTGACAACCCACCTGTCAGCAGGTACTCAGTATAATTGGTAAACGAAGGCCGCGGGATAGTAGCGGGGCCCCATCTCTTCTCTCTGTCTTCTACTCTGTTCTTTGTTTGACAAGTATTTGAAGTCGCCAGGCAGTCGTTGGAAGCTTGTTCCTTCCTTGTTTGGTTCAGAGAAATACAGCGGCCAACCAGGAGAGAAGAAAAAGGGAAGAGGTGAGAGGAACACATGTGAAATCTGAATCGCATACGAGGAAGTTCACGGAACGTGGTAAGCCAAGGAGTGGACAGCTACACCTGTACATTTCATTGTGGATTCTGAATGGATAAATGTGTGTTTTATCCATATTAGACCCTTCCTCCTCTTTCAATGCCAATTCCAGCCATCAGGCTCTGTTTGCCCTCTAATGAAACATATTCATCTTCATCGCGCTCTCTCGCGGCTCTCAAACTCACTTTACAGCATAGTCAATTAAACCCTTAGGGGCCACTCTGTGCGGAAAAGGATATATAATGCTTTGACATTTCAGCGAGTCCACATTAGGCCCACCCATAGAGCATTCTGCTTTGAGCTGGATGAGAAAGAGTCATAGCCAAGCCTAGAGGTAGGGGAAAGCCAGTCAGAGGGATTGGGTCTCTTATAAGCTAGTTAGCTCTTTGGATTCAGTTACTTATGCTGATGTAATAGGGCAATTGTAAGCTGATACTGAAGTCTCTCTGTGACCCCTACACTGGCTCTTGTTCTCATATTAGGCTACCTAATATATACTTATGCTTATATACTGTAACGGTAGACTAACTACTAAATAACTAAAGTGGACTGAACTCAAGGAGTGTATTAGTGTTGTGGATCACCGTAAAGACTCCTTACCTTTTCATATGGTCCTTCTATGGACTTTTAAAAAATATTCTGTCTTCTGTAAATCTGTGATTGTCTGCTTTGTTTGCTTGAGTTGGTAGCTCTTAGACATTCACACAGTCATCTGTACAACTGGGGTCAGCAGTGTAACGATGCAAAGCAAGTCTCATAACAAGCCCGCTGCTCCAGGGCTCACTGTGTCTGTGTGTCTGTCTCCCGGGCTCGGAGTTGATCCTGCATCTTGATGGCATGAAACAGCTTGACAGAGCCAACTTCTCCTTAAGGCTGAGCATCACCCCTTTCCCCTGTCATATCCCCTCTGACCTGGGGGCTATACTTGGATGTGTGTGTGTGTGTGTGTGTGTGTGTGTGTGTGCGTGTGTGTATGTGTGTGAGTGTTTGTGTGTACGTAGGGAGCACACTTCACATGCTTCTTGGAAGGCAACTCCGTACCCAGTGAGGTTAACCTTAACATAGTGATGTAAGTGCCTAAATACAACAACAGAGAATTGCTAATGCTTTAGTTGCTAGGAGCCGATATTGTATTGCAGCAGGGGGTATTGTAGGAAAACAAATGGGATGTTATGCCAGTGAACATTTTACCAATGTGATTAGAATCCGCATTTTGTAACTTGAATATGATTTATAGGACACTGGGTTGTCTTACCGTGAACATAACTCAACCCTTAAACCAGGGGTCTCCAACTCAAGTAAGTTTAGGACCACTGTTGGTGTTGTCTTCTTGTAGGAGGACCACTGCAAGGTTAAAGTACTACAAGAAAGTGAAATATTTTTTCAAGTATCTTGTATTTTGATTATCAACATAATAATCCAAAAATACAAACAGGAGTTTATATACATTTTTAGATGATTGGCTTTGAACAGTTGGAGTAATATATTTTCCATACTCCTAAATAACTTCTTGAAACCTTGCACTGAACTAAACACATTTTTGCTTTATTTCTTGCCAGACACCTGGCAGCACTGTTCATATCTTGTTTATATTTGACAACAAAAAAATGGAAACAACTTGTTTCCCTCTGAGAACAGCATAAAATATTTGTTTGTCTTGTGACCTTATAGTATGACCTTTCTGAATTGGAATTTCTTCCCCAAAACTACATAGTTCACCTATAATCCTTGTATGTATACCGTATACTATACAGCATTTATATGATTGTCGGAATCTCTTTTTTTAATCTGATTGCAAATTAAGTACAAAATGTTATATGTTTGCACTACTTCGGCTCTAGTGCAGCTTGTAATATGCAACCTAATTATTAACTAAACTTCAAGTAAATAAAGTAAATGTGGTCGAGTGCTAAGTATTCAAGTAGAGAAAATGCCTCAAATTTGTACTCAAGTGCAGTACATAAGTAAGCGTACTTAATTACATTCCATCAATGCCATTTATAGATAGTAGAAATTAAAAATATGTCAAAAAAAGCAGTTTCAGCAATTAATGTAAAAAAAATAAAAAATAAATAAAATTAACAACGTTTTGGTTGACAGCGGGTTTGTGTGGTGTCACCAGATTTCTTTATTAGATATCATGAAGTGGCAGATTTCATCAAACTGAAGCAGTTTTGATCCAATTTAAGCAAACTGCTTCAGATGCGCTCAGAAGGTGTGAGGATTTCTGTTGAATGGTTTATAGACACAACTCTAGAGGTGTCATGACTTTTAGAAAAGTTAGAAAATTTTTAATACTGGGATTCAAGCCATGGTTCTTAACTTCAGCATTATTATATTCCTTCAATTATGTCCAGCTGTCACGTCTTAAAGATCAGGCTTTTAATTCAAAGCGAGACGTCTCCGATTTCCTATTGAAACAGGGATAATACAGTTGTAATTTTGTCGAGGATACTAATGTTGTCTGTTTTATGGTGGATTGTACGTGATTCCTATTTGTTAATTGTGTTTGTTTCTATCAATAGATCAATGTGTGTGTGTGTGTGTGTGTGTGTGTGTGTAAAGATGGGTAAACTCTATTTGGTATGCCCAGCCACCAACATGAGGAACAACAATGCTAGGCTTCTATTGTCTTGGGCTGCTCTATAGGGGTTAGCTGGCAGCGCTTATGAGCAGATGTGTTTCAAATCATTGTTGTTATTTACCAGTGATAGGCTAGAGCTCAAGAAAATGTCCCCCTGTTCTGATTTATTCATTCGGACAGTGGATTTATGCAGAGATGCTGAAAAACCTGGATCTTTTCTGCATGGATAGACGGGCAGATTTATTATTCATGAAGCTAATGCATTGTTTCTGTTGCTTTATATCTCTTTTTTGTTCTCTCATCCTGTTTTTTTTTCTTTCCTTCCCCCCTTCCTCTCGATGGATGCACTGAATTCTCTCAGGCAAAGGTTGGCAGTTAAATGTCTGTGTTGAAATGAGAAGTTTGAAAGACGAAGCGCTATCTCTGTATATATATGTGTGTGTGTGTGTGTGTATGTGTGTGTAAACTGATTTAAATCGCTCTTTGAGCCCTACAGAATGGCGCTTTAAATGTTAAATGGGGGTTGAAGCCTGCCTGAACTAATTTGTAGGGCTTTGCACCGTGTTGACATTTAAATGTGATAAGAATAGCAAACTGTACTGCCGACCTATTTTGAAGATGCTTTCGGAATACATTCACATCATCTGCGGCCTATAATTAATAAAAAAAGACAGGCCTCCCTCGCTCCAGATTTGATTATAATACAACCTTATAAACACACCAGGGATAGATGAGAGGAGACGAAGAAGAAGAAGAAGAGCTAGGGGAGGGAAGAAAGGAGAAGAATTACAGGAATAAAAACAAGAGAAATGATGGGGGCAGGAATTAAGAGGGAGGTGGATTGCGAACACCTGGTCTTTGAGGCAGATTGCGTTGGCTGGCTGCTGTGCTATCACATTACTCTGATCCTGCCTCTCTTGTTTGTCAGAGAATTGAGGAGAGAGAGGGAGAGAGAGACAGAGGGGAAGAGAGAGGGAGAGAGCGGGTGGCGGCGTTGGGGGGCTGGGGGGGGGTCGAGGTCTGCGAAATCAGCATGCAAATAACACCACATTGTTAACTTAATCAGATACAGGGGGAGAAAATATGGAGAGAGATGGGAGGAGTGTGGTGGGGGTGAGGGGAGGATGGGGATTGCCAAGGAGGTGAGGCAGAAAGGAAGAGGGGTTTTTGCGGTGATGGGAGACGGCAGAGGGCGCGCAGATTATAACCACCCACACCCCAGCTCCACCTCCCACCACTGTCCACATCCAACACCCTGGGGCTGCTCCTGAACTGTGTGCAGATGTGTGTGTGTGTGTGTGTGTGTGTGTGTGTGTGTGTGTGTGTGTGTGTGTGTGTGTGGAGAGAGGGAATTTGAGGGAAACTGATGCGGCCCCTTCACTGTTCCTTCAAGTGCCCAGCATAAGCAGTTAGCTGGCAGCTAGTAAGGTAGCTCGACCGCTGACCACAGACGTTTTCATAATGCTACTGTAAATGTCAAGATATTTCTGTCATAAACAATAAAAGCCGAAAGGTCCAAGCGATCCTTAGCAACCTCGAAGACACTAATGACAGGAGCTGTGCCTCTCCTAAATACACACCACTCCTCCCTGAAGGCCACAGATGAACACTTTTGGATTGTAGTCATGTATTGTTTTAGGCTAGCAGCTTATCAGCTGGAGAAAAAAAAAAACACCTTCCCTGCTCAGCATGCCAATGTGTTTGTTTAACCTATTTTAATATGTATATGATTTACAGTATAATTACATCGTAACATAACCCACACACACACAGTGCCTCCACATACAGTGTCTGTAAGTATTTGTGCATGTTTGCGCAGATGATGTAAAGGGAGAGTCAGACAGGAGTCTCGTCAGTGTCAGTTTGAATACAGAAGGCTCATGCTCGTGCGTGCATGTGTGTGTGTGTGTGTGTGTATGTGTGTTTCTCAAGGGAGAAGTTCATACAGTGTACTACAGCGAGGTCATTTTTCATTATAAATATCCAATGCCTTGATGAACTTAGCCCCCCGCCAGAGAACACACTTACAAAGAATGTGTGTGTTTATGTATATGTGTGTGTGTGTGTGTGTGTGTGTATGTATTCTTGCGTGTGCTGTATATTTTTAATGAGTGTGTGTACTGTAGCCTTTGTAGTAGAAGATACGTCGGTGACGAAGCTGAAGGTCAGGCAGGGCAGAGAAGAATGAGAGAAATGCAGTGTTGGCCGGGACAGACAGCTCTGAGCCGAAGCTCTGGTGCAGACAGACGCAAGGGATCTTGGGACACGTCCACCAGTGCATACCTACAGACACTGATACACACACGCACAAACACACGCACACACGCACACACACATACACACACACACCACATATCGGTGTTACAATACTTTTGTTGACAAGATTTATTTGAAATAAAACTAAGTGTAAAAATCTGAGTCTAATCTTAATCATAAATCTTAAACCTTACAGTAGTGAGGGCTGGAGTGGTGAATCGCAAACTTTTGTCACGTTCCAAACATTCATTTGAATTAGTTTTAAAGTGAATGTTTTTTGACTATGACAATTTATTTATGACTTACTGTTAGCTCAGTTTCTTTCTTTCTTTCTTTCTTTCTTTCTTTCGTTTTATTTAACTTTAAGCTAGCCATCTGAACTGCTCAACACATGCTTTAAGTTCCATTACTTGCATCTTGAACTGTCCAGACTTCTCTGTCTAAACTACACCTGCTCGTTCGGGTGTTTATTTCTTCAACAATCTACCATTAATAGATTCCAAATACGTCGTTAATTGCTCATGATTGAAACGTTTTTTTTCCCCCATTAACAAACAGCGAACTGCTTCGTAAACCATTTGTCAAACTGTGAAGTTGCGGCTGATGTTCATAATACTTTGTAAATGATTAATAAGTACTGCGTAGTTCATCTGTAAACATTATTTAGATGGCAATCATAAAGTTGCACTTTACAATTGCTAAATAAATGGTTATAAATCATTTCCTTGTTTTCTTAACAGTGAAATAACTACCAACTAAAGTTTAATTTACTATCAGCTAATCAATTGTTAATATGGTTAATATAAAGGGATTTTTTTTTGTTTTGTTTTGTTTTCAAATTGGTTGAGCTATTCTAAAATAACCCACATACCCCCCGGGGGTACAATCACCCCCGGTTAAGAATGACTGCTTTAAAGGACTAATCTTTCAAGTTTTCTGAGGACAAAATGTTCATACACAAAGATTTAGATTGAGCTGTAATTTTAGCGCAAGCCCAGCTGTGGCAGCCTGAGTTTTGCACAAGCACTTCTCTGAACATGTGTGTGTGTCTGCATGTGTGTGTGTGTGTGTATATAACAGTGTGTTTTGTAGTCCGGTTCACAGAGAAGCCTGCAGGAAAAAAAAAATAAAAAATGCTCCTCTGAGGTTTCACCCAACTTCTCTTTCCTGCTTTAATCACCGCTGCTTTTCACTGAGGCGTTGGCATCGATGCCAAGGCTGCCTCACTGGCATGTTTCTTCCTCTCGCTCTTTTTCTCCTTATCCATCTTTCATTTCTTTTATTTCCTCCCGTAAACCTTTTCATCCTCCTCCACTCCTCCCAACCCCATCTCTGATCTTAAGAGCAGTCACCACAGTGTTTTTCTGATAAAGCCTGATAGATAAACATGCTCTCTTATGTCCCTGAGGCCCTCCGCCCTCTCTCCCGAGAGCACACCCCTCCAAAGCACTTCCTCTGCTACAATTAGTCTGTAATAAATACACCCTGGCCTTAAAGTAGATAGAGCTCTCTCTCTCTGTCTTTTTCTTTCGTTTTATATTAAGTGCCACATTAGCCCGCCATACATATCTGACTGTGAGGTTAAAGGAGAGGCAGTGCGGTGAACTTTTCCCCCATCTCTTCTTCCCCAGGCACAGCGAAAGCGCGTGAGAACAATAGCAGTTAAAACACCGCTGTGCGATATTGTAGCATATGCTGAGAATCACAAGCATTTCCACTCAAGTCTGAGCTGATGGCTTTGATAAGATTAGTTTGCTTTCTTAAACAGGAAGTGAGCTGCTTAAAGACGAAGAAAAAAAAAAACAGCATGGTTGCATAATAAGTTTAACTACTTCTCAGAGAGCCAAAGTTCCCCTTCAAACTCTTCAGATTAACACGGAGAGAGGAGACACAGAAAAAGTGGGAGAGGAGAAAGATAGAAAGGGGGAGTTTATCAAAGTGATGGAATAAAGAGAGATTTAACACGGTCATATTAAAAAGACATGCGGCAGTTTCAATATTTAAAAATCCCATTTGCTTCGACAGAAGAGCTTTTTCATTCAAGAGCATATGGCAGCGGTACCTGTATCCAGCCTCTCTCTCTTATCTCCCTCAAAGACAAAGAGAAAGAAGGAGTAAAGGGGTGGAGGGTGTGGAGGGGGAGCTGAGGAAAAAGAGATACTTTCAAACAGACATTCAGACATTGAAGAATCATTCAATTATCGGCAGCATGATGTAAAATAATTACCTGACTCGCTTCCTGTAATGAGTGCTGCTAATTAGCCATAGACTTTTGTTTTAGTTGAAAAAAGAAAGAGAGAGTCCCAAACTCCCAACAGCACAGAAGCTGTGAAAAGATATGTCGTATGTTGAGGTAGCACCCCATCTTTTTTCTCGCTAAACACAGACACACACACACACACACACTACAAGCACAAGCACACACACACACACCACGCACCGTGACTCTTTACCATGGTCCCACTTGGCCCGAGCGCACAATTTACCTCCCAATGTATGCACACACGGCTCCCAGTAAATAGTCGATTCAAAAAAGATCCTTCTTCTCTTAATTAGCTGTGTAACAATTAAAGTCTCCTCTTAGTAAATTGAACCTTTGTCTCCCTTGCCTCCCTAGTTTGATTTCAGCACCTGTCACAACAACCCCTCCCTTTACCACCACCTCCACCGCCGCCACACACCCACCACCATTACCTCCACCGCCACCCCCCCGCGACTGTAGTCATTATGCAAAACTCTACCAGAATGCGCCCAGCATGAGCGGAAGAAAACAGCAATTATTTCTGATATTCTGTTATTTAGGCCGTATTGACATTCAACTACTTTCCCTTTCTCTCTGTTTGTCTCTTTCTCGCTGGCACCACCTGAGAAACAGAGTGAGGCTGAACTTGACTTTGTTTTAGTCTCAGTCGAGAATCTCGCATGTCATCGCCACAGTCACTCTGCAAGAGGCATGAAGGCAGCGCTGGCCGCATTTCTGTGTGTGTATGTGCGTGTGTGTGTGTCAGTGTTTGTGTGTGTGTGTGTGTCTGTTTGCAGCATTGACATGCAGCGCAGAGGGTGACCAGTGATGTAAGCTATGACAGATACACAGTGGTCATTGTCTCTCTGGCCTCTTTCTTCCCGCAGTCTAACCATGCGTGAGCTCTCTACACTGCCATATTTGTTGTCTAACACACACACACACACACACACACGCATACACACACAGGCGCGCACACACATAGAACATTTTCAAAAGGAGTTGTGGAGGAACTTGATGTGAGAGGCCACTGTCCTTAGGTTTTTGACCGTGCAAACTGAGTCATACTCTGTACAAATAAAAGCACAACAGATTTCTATAGAACAGTACATAAGCATGAAGAAATACAGTAACATAACATTTCTAAGTCAAGCAATAAAAGTTCAAATCTGGCCCTAGGAAGATTATTAATTAACTAAGAACTAAGTACATGACTTTTCTGTTGAATGCCCATATCAGGACGATAAGTAAGGACCACACCAGTGTTTTTTGTATGATTTACATTAAATTGGCTATACTAATTTATTCTAAGGCCTAAAGCAGTGATTCAGATTCTTGCGTATGAAAAAAAATGTTTTTCTTATCCTAGGTTGCCGATATTGGCCTAGCACAGCTATATCGATATTGATGTATTATGTTTCAGTGCTTCCCATAAGTTAACGAGACTCTGGCGGCCCGCCATAGTCTTATTTCGCTGCGCCATGGTCGCCAATTGATCCATACATGTTTTTCACCTCCCGTAATAGCGTTGAAGATCTCTTAATGTTTTGTGTCCTTGCTTCAAACACAAGTGCACACACACACATACACCGTCCCGAGGCCCGCAAATTACGCCGGCCTCCGCCTCGTATCAACGCTGTGTCAACAACTTCGGGGAGGTGGAACTAGCTATATGGCCTGGTGAGGGAAAGAAAAAAAACGCAATAAAGACTTAGAGGAACAGCTGCCAGGTAGACTCGTGGTCTCTAACGGTAACATTAAATTGGTGTGCTAGGTTGTAGTCAGTCTGTCTGTTTGTCTGTTAACGTAGCCAGACAGTGCATAGCCTATACCTCTGTTTGTGTACTGTTATTTACCAGCCACTTCCTATGCCATTCTGTGACTTTGTGCCTGAAAGGCTGAAATACAACTCACGTTATTTTTTTACGTTTGATAAATGCCAACGGGCAGCGTGTTAATGAACCGCAGCTCGTAAAGATAATGCTGTTGCGGGTTTTACGACAACTTGTGGTGTCCATGCATGGGAGACATACCGAATACTAACATATTCTGACATATGATAAAACATTTTTAAAACTTCAGCTTTTCACTCAAAATGGTAAGCTGCCTGATATTATCATTAATAATGACAAAAAATAGCATTGCTTTTAAAACAAATGCAAAATAGAATTACAGTGGTATAGGTACCTTTTTGGATCTACTGTTTTTTTTCTTTATTTTTTCTCCATGTTATACATTTGTGTGTGTGTGTGTGTGTGTGTGTGTGTGCATAGGTTTGATAATCGATGTTTGCAAAAAGAACATTATCAGCAATGTGATAAGTATCTATTGAATACCTAGTGTCACTGCCAGTTCAGTGGCACACAACAGCAGTAGCAGAAAGAGCCGCAGTTGTTGTTGCAGTGTTAAAGCAGGATTGATGCCGTGTTATAAGCATAAGACGAGGCACGTTCACTATCATTATCACGTCAATTACTGTAATTTTTATTTATTTTTGCCTTTTGCTACTGTCACTGTGCTACGCTAAACAGACAGTGCTTAACAAATGTTTGCAGCTATTAATCCAGTGCTCATCGTCGTGCTTTATTCAGTGCTGCAGGGGTCTGTCCGCGCCACTGTGACCGCTATTGTAGTGTTCTCAGGAGGGGAGAGGTGCTTGCAGTTGTACACGCACACACACACTCGCGCACAACACACGCACACACACGCGCGCACACACAGACATCTGCAGGTCACCATCATCATAGTGGGAATAATACCAGGGATGGTTATCATAAAGGGAAGCTTTGAGCTCCCGGCCGTCTTGGGAAGATGATTTGGCTGGCCCGGAACAATGAACTGTGGGAATCCGCTTGTCCTGCATTGATCTTCCTCCCATGGCATCCCCTGCAAGGCTGTCAGAGCGACGGACAGATAAAAAGACCCACAACATTTTTCTTTCTCTCTCTCTCGCTCCCTCCCGGTGTCTTTCTTTTCTCTCTGTCAGGAGGGCTCCCACTGATCAGCGGGGATGAGCTGAAAGTTGAACTACCTGTTGACAGGACCTCTTAAACAGCCCTCAATGACATATTGTGCAAGAGAAGGAGGGAGAGGCAGAGGCTCCTGTTCATTCATATTTCTCACTGATCTATTCAGCCCGTGCTCTCGTCAAACCCTCGCGCTGTTGTTGTTATTTTCTCTGAATTAAAGCGGAGCAGGGCAATCTGTTAATCTAGTGTTATTTATAACCTTATATTTCTGGATGTTCTATCTGTGTTTTTGTCTTTCCACGAAGAGGTTTTAGGAGTTGTCCACTACAAATCGGTCCATAAGAATGTGTTTGGTTTGTGACTGGTGTTGTTGGCCAGACAGTCATAGCTCTGGCTCTTTCGTGCCACTGGAAACACCTCTGCAATGGTCCAGTAGTCTTTTGGTAGAAGTGGAATATTTGAAAATGATTGTAAATTAAGTCTATTTTTTTATTTTAATCTGTCGTTTGCACATATTTGTAAGAAGAAACATCAGCCCCATTTAAAACCACAACTAAATGAGATTCGATTTTGATCTTGACTGGAAGTCAACTTTTTCCCAGAGTCAAGACAGACCAATCAATGTCTGAAACATCCCATCTTTTTGATAGTGCGGTTATGAGTTTTGATCAAGAGGCTGTAGGCATGGGATGGAGTTAGGGTTGAATCTGGCAGGGGTTGTGTGACTGTCTTCCATGTGCAGTTCAGAGTGTTTTTGCCTCATTACAGAAAGTAATAATGCCGCTAAGTCAAAGAGCGAGAGAGAGAGGAAGGAAAACAAGGCAGATTTTTTATTGGATTAATTAGACGCCTCGCAAAGACCACCTGCAATAGAGGCAAAACACAAGCCAGGAAGAAATTCATATCTGGTCTGTTCTACCTACTAAACACTAACTCTAGCTAAACCAACTTTACCGGGAGGTAATTGATCTTTGGAATCATGGGGAAGCTCTATTTGTACTTTGAAAACACACTTACGTCTTTTGAATGGATCTGAGTATCCCTGCTGCTTGTGTGACACAAAATATTAAACATTTAACTCTCAATACATGTAACATATGGTGACTACTCACATTGTCCCTTAAACATCAGATTGCTGTAGCTGAACCCCCCCAACCCCCCAACTCATTAATGATTTGGTGCAAATATGATGGAATTCAGCACATTGTGAATAATGATTGATTTGTTTAATGCAATGAATTTGTTCATTAGGACTTAATGAGGTATTGCTTTGTGATTAGTCGATGGCTTTTGTGTCAATACATGTCAAAATAACAAAGTTCAACTAATGGCTTTTCGATCCTTTAGTTTCTCCACATCTTGTCTTAAATGTCAGAAGAAAGTTTTGTGACAAAACTCAGGCCTGACAGTACTTTGCATATGTATATTCAGAGGTTTGTTTGAAATTGTTTATGTTAATATGAATTTATAATTGGTAGCCATCCCTAGTACTGACACCACCTTTCATATACTTCAGTAATTTATATGATTACAATTAGAGGGAAATACATATAAATCCCTTTAGCATTTATGATGCATAGTACTATTGATAAGACCAAAATGAACTGAGCACATTCAAATGCTGACTGAAATATACTTCCATTGTGTTACAGATACCACTTATAATTAAGCTGAGGCTTGAAGAGAAAAAGAGCAGAGAAGAAAAATGTATTTAGTGAAACTGAGTGAAATCAGTTTCTGTGTGTGTGTGTGTGTGTGTTTGTGTGCGTGTGTGAGTGTGCAGAGGATTTGCCGTGTTTACGGGTGCACGTGGTGCTTTGCTGAATATTAAACCACAAACTATAAAGACAACTGAACCGTCGTGAGAAAATGCTAAAGGAAGTCTTTGTGGTTTTAGAGGTATCAGAGGAGCCAATAGTTTTAATGAGGCAGCATTGCTGCATATGCCAGGAAATGATAAGGTTGTACAGGTTAGAATAACGGCAGATAGATACTGTACCAGTGAAGCTACAGAGTGGATGTGTTGTTCGTTTTCGGAGTCTACACGGGCTATACAACCATGGCAGAGACAGTCAGACATAGGGACAAAGTGGCACCAAGTATTTCTGGTAAGAACGACAAACCTGAGCCTTGATCTTCTAAAAAGCATGGTACTGTTGCATTATTGCAAAAACTTGTTTTCTTTTGTACATTCGATAAATGTTTTGAGACTCGTCGCAGTAGCAGTTTGGGCGATGTCACAATAGAAAGAGGTGTTGATGTGATTTCTGTGGGCAGCCATTTGATAGTGCCGGGTGAGTTGCAACATACTCACGGTGTCTTTTAGAGGGCATGCGCATACTGAATTGTTGTCTGTAGTCAAAGGGTTGTGTTTGAGTCCATGTCTTCGCCTGTGTGTGTATGTGTTCCTACTTGTACACCACCCTCAAATTCCCTCGCATGTGTGTGTTGATATGAGCAGAGGGGGGATGTCACATAAGAAATGTCCTTTTTAATCAGGGGAAAAAATATAAAATGACTCGGGAGCAAGGCGAGCATATTAATGTGCCTCATTTGCATACGCTCGTCAGCCAGGATACGTTTATAAAAAACACAAACTGGATTCGTCAGTTCATTTCACATTATTCCATTGTCTATCTGCCTTTGTTATATGTTAAAGATAAAGGCAGAATCAAATTGAAGAAAAGGGCAAGCTGCTATCTCCCCAAATGAGCAACAGCTCATCAGCCTAGTTTAAATCACAGATTTCTATTCCAAAAGGCAGCCGCCTCTGTAAAAAGGGCCCATTCAAATAAGGTCTTCTCTGATATAAGCACGCCTGGTGATGGAAGCTGGGGTGTCACATAAATACAATTTAAAACCTAAGCCATTTAAAGCAGTCCAACAAAGTTTTATCTTTTCCAGCAATTCTTTCCCAAGTTAATTCTCACGATAAACGTATAAATATACGATATGTATACATATGCATTTTTATTCAAGTATAAACCTTTAGTTGTAAGATTCTGAGATCCTTTATTATGAAGATGAGTGAAGCAATAATCAAGTCACATGACAACATGATCATAAGATCAGTTGTAAAGTTAAGTAGGCTTTAACAGGGGCTTGTTTTGCTGCTACATATAAGCATGCAGAACATAGAATGCTCTTTATATTCTTGATGAATTCAGTGGAATTGCTTAAGATACTTGTGGAGAGGAATAAGGAGAATTCAAAGGGCAGCCCACAAGTGTCACATTCCTTTGAACACAAGTGGAAACTGGTCACAGTGTCTAATTCATATCCCCGAGATAAGAATCCACCATTGACAGTGTGTTGGAGGGGCCAGTGGCTAAAAGAACAGGCACCCCTTATGTCTACTAACCTCCTACTGATGGGAGAGAGAGGGGGTAAAAGAGTGAAAAAATTCAAATGAATGTGAAAACAAATAAGCCAAGCACAATGTCGACTGCTCCATGCTTTAGGAACATACTGGAGGTGGAGAGAGCGAAAGAGAAAGACAGAGTCTTGAGTCTTGCAGAGCCTTAGCTGCCCTTCATGCTTGTAAAATATATACTGAACATGTGTGCACACATGTAATGTGGGTGTTCCCTTTTGCTGCCAGATTGGGTCCATTAGCTGTCTAAACTGATCCCACTTTCTCTTAAAAGTAAACTCACCTAATGTCAGTGCTTTACACAGCCTCTCCATGAAAGGATTTTTTGATGATTGAAATCATGCATTATAACACAGTGGCTGCCACTGTTACTAGGCAGCATACTAATCAGCTTAATGAGATATTATACAATATTTTGTTGACCAAAGCAGAATTGTGGTTATTGTTTTGTGAGGGTTTGACCCCTGCCAGCAGCAAGAGGAAGTGTGCAGATAGATGTTCATGCCTCTCCATCTGGAGAGCAGATGGATCTGCATTAAAACCAATGTTATTCTTATTTTTTTTATATTTATTCACTGATGTTACACATATGAATACTTTCACTGGCAGTATAACATGTTCAGAAAATTCTGATATATTTCAAGAGCATTCCTGCAACCCAGGACTACAACATTATTCTGTGTCATACCGTAGGTAGAACAAATAAAACAAAGTAACTGCTTCCTGCATATTCCTCTCAGACTTGAGGGTGTGCTTATCTGTTATCTATTTTTTTCATCAACCAATGCATCTTTGCCTGCACTGGGAACCCTTTCAACACGGGCAACTGTTATTTTCTCTGTCCCAGAAACTGAAAAAAAGAGTTAGGTAGAGAGAGGAAGACAGACAGAGAGAACTGGGGGAATAGAAAGCAGCGGAGGGAGAGCAAAGTGATTCACATCAAATGTAGTGCAGCTCTTTAATGGAATTTTGCGCCAAGACAAGTGTCGTGGCAACAAGATAAGAGTGTTGTGTTTACTGGAATAACCCCTTGGTTTTAAGTGCTATTGTTAATATCATAATTGTAGTATTGCGGTGGCTCCCCGACAATGCCGTTGCTCCGTTTCATTAAGGCGTGTAATTGGTGGAATTCTGATAGGATGGGCACAAGTAGCTTAATTATACACTGCTCACTGTGTTTACAGAGTAATTATTCCATCCAAAATGGTGTTACATTTTGAAAAAGTTCTAAGGAGTCACACCATTTCTCCAGGCCCTTGGTGCTGACAATTCATGCAGTGCTCTGTGCATCAAAGACAATACATTTTATTTCCCTGTACTGGGTGCAGCGGCACATGTGTTGTTTTCCTAGATGAAGTACCACATTAGGCTCTATACGATCTTCAATGTGTAATCTTGGAAGAAAATTTAATATTTCTTCTGTTATTTTGATTATTGTTTCCTTCTTTCCGTCTGTTTTTACAGGATGGAGGACTCTAGTTTGTGTCTTGGTGTGTCATCAGCGGTGCCTGACGCTGATGCCCATCTGAGCAGTGCAGTGTTAAATGGCCGCTACCCCATCAGTCAAAAGCTTCATCAGCTTACTGCCCAGCTAGGACACGCCTTTCCTGATCTACACCGCCCACAACAGATCCCTGAAGAGAAAGCAGCCACGCCTTTGGACGAGAAGACCCATCACGCAGCCCTGGCCAGTCAACCTATCAGCAGTCAGATGGCCCTGCTGGCCAATCAGCTCAACCGAGACATTGATGCAGGGGCACTAAGTGGGTTGAATGGGCGTGTTGACCTGCAGCAGTTTCTCAATGGCCAGAACTTGGGCATCATGTCCCAGATGAATGATATTGAAGATGATGCCCGCAAGAATAGGAAGTATCCCTGTCCATTGTGTGGCAAGCGCTTCCGTTTTAACAGCATCTTGTCACTGCACATGCGCACACACACAGGAGAGAAGCCCTTCAAGTGCCCCTACTGTGACCACCGAGCAGCTCAAAAAGGCAACTTGAAGATCCACCTCCGCACCCACAAGCTGGGGAATCTTGGTAAGGGACGTGGCCGTGTCAGAGAGGAGAACAGGTTACTGCATGAGCTGGAGGAGAGGGCCATTCTGAGGGACAAGCAGATGAGAGGGAGCAGCAGTCTCCAGACAGCTCCAACACCACACCTGGGCATCAATAGCAGCTCTAACACCCATCAGCAGCAACTAGGCTCAGCTTGTGGCCTCCTTCCCCCCTCTGGTCTAGCAACTCCAGACCCAGTTTCCCAGCCTTCCACATCACCCAAGCCGGCTGGCGCCCAGGATGAACTGTCCCTGAACCCAACTACAGGCTTCCGCTGCACCTTCTGCAAAGGGAAGTTCAAGAAGCGTGAGGAGCTGGATCGCCACATTCGCATACTCCACAAGCCCTACAAATGTACCCTGTGTGAGTTTGCTGCTTCTCATGAAGAGGAGTTGATAAGTCATGTGGAGAAGGCCCATATCACAGCCGAGACCACGCAGGGCCAAGGTGCTGGTGGTGCCGGCGGTGCGCCTACGGCCACTGAATTCCGCTGTGACGTGTGTGGCCAAGTTTTCAGCCAAGCTTGGTTCCTCAAGGGCCACATGCGCAAGCACAAGGACTCATTTGAACACTGCTGCCAAATCTGTGGCCGTCGCTTCAAGGAACCCTGGTTCCTCAAAAACCATATGAAGGTGCATCTCAACAAGCTGGCCATCAAGAGCAAGCCCCCACAGCCCAGTGAGCAGGAAATGGCTGCCGTCAATAGCATGAATAGTCTGGCTCAGGAAGCTCATGCCAACCTTTATTCCCGCTACATCTCCTGTCTTCAGGGAGGCTTCCTTTCACCAGACAAACAGGGCCTGACTGAGCAGCACCAAATGTTAGCTAAAGCTGGCATAGCCATGAAGGAAAAGGAGATGTTGGGGAAATTGCTGGGGCCAATGGCAGGAGGTATGGGCCATGGGCTGGGCGAAAATGAGAAGCGCTCACTCTTGGGTTGTCTCAACCTTGTGCCACCACTCAAGTCAAGCTGCATGGAACGCCTCCAGGCAGCCGCAAAAGTCGCTGAGATGGACTCCCTCAATAGCTACCAAGCTTGGCAGATAATGGCACGTGGCATGGCTATGGACAGGGCTTTCATGCCCAAGGAGCAGCAGCAACACCAACACCATATAACCCCAGGGCAGGAAGATGAGATGGGTGGTTCTGGGGCCTTGGCATCCTTCTCAAAGGATAAACAAGACTACTCCTTGATTGCTTCTAACGATAGCTCCAAGCAGAAGCAGCTCTCGGAGGCCTTGCAGGGATCCAAGGCAGGAGGAGCCATGATGCCCATGAAGGAGGATGGACGAGGCTTTGACAGTCACCGTGACTTAATGTCCCACCACGGTAGTGCTGAGGCTCCCGGAGTCCTGGCTGGCTTGGGAAGCCCAAACATCGACTACAGCCTCTCCAGCCTCTCTAACATGAAGGAGAAACCTTCTGAGTGCCCTGACTGTGGCCGGGTCTTCAGGACCTACCATCAGATGGTTGTCCACTCCCGCATCCATGGCAAAGACAGGAGAGGCATTGAGGAAGCGTTCCAGCAACAAGGTTTGGACGAACGCCGTGGATCAGCCAGTGACCCCGAGTCCCAGTCCATCAGCCGCTCCACCACTCCTGGTTCATCCAATGTGACAGAAGAGAGCGGTGCTGGAGGAGGACACTCCCAGACAGGAAGCGTCCAGGATGACAGCCCGCATCCCTCCTCCCCATCCTCAGGTAAGAAAAAAATCTGAGAATGAGTGACAACCACTTGTATTCTTTGGTCAGTATGTGGATAAAGGGATCAAAATGTTATCCCACTGACATACACTGGGGAATAATGTTTCATTTTTTAATTCAGTGCTACTTACCATACCATCCTACAATTTTACCAACATAATTTCCACTAAGAATCACTTTAGTACATAGATGTGTGTATAATCAATGTGTCAAATCCATCTCTTCAAAAGGAAATGAAAAATAACCCAAATACCCAATGAAGAATCAGAGCCACACATTCCTCCCATAACTGAAATACTTAACATCTTTCTTCAAAAACTCACACACCCTCAGAGTGGTTTGCTTTTAGAAGATACTTTAACACAGAAAGACCCATAATGACAGACTGCATACACATACAGCATTGTATTGGATTGAAGTGTACGCACTGCACTATAAATACTCTGGTATTAACAGATAAATATGATCTTACTTGCAATTTTTTGTGCTGGAAATAGTAACAATTGTTTACTGACACTGCTGTGTTCATTCACATTAAGCCAAACAGAAGACTCCAGAGAACACAATCCAGGAAGAGACCTTCAGCATTGCATGCATGTTTGCAGGTTAGCAGTCAAGATCCCCGTGGAACATGAGTAAAGACAGGGAGCATAGGGACGTAGTTGTTTTAACCACAGCGATTAATAAATGTCTTTAATAAACACGTTAGAGACAACCATACCCCTCCCTTCCTCTTACCCAGCAAACACAGGCCGACCGGGGCTAGATAAGTGTATGTTTAGTGGGATTAAGGGAGGCTTGTTGCTAATGATTACACAAGTTTTTAAAGGTAACTTTCGCTTGCTCCTCAGGGCACTATGCTACCGTTAAGAAGCGCACACTGTAATTAGGTCACGACTATGCGATAATCAGTCGGTTTAAGCTAAACAAGACACTAATTAAAGATATACATATAAAGCAGGTCAAAAAAAAAATGGTGAACTTCATTTGCAAAAGAGAGGATGTGCTTTTAAGTCTTTTGAGAAAATATATAAATAAATAGAAATATAAATCAGAGTGGCTTAGCTTAAGGCTGTAAGCAACTTAATTCCACCAGTGGAGACGAAATTGTTTATTTATTCACAGAGGCATGAAGTCCTTATCATGCCCGTGTAGTGTGATGGGTTTGAACATGGGACAGGCTATGTTTATTTTAATCTAAGAAATAATAACAGACAACCCCCCACCCCAATTAGGAATTAATGAAAATGAGAGTGAGATAAAAACCTATTTTCTTTATAGAGACTATTAAACATAACACTTTCTCAACAGGGTGGGGGTGTAGCCGATGTAATTATCTTCTGAATTTTAATGCTGGAAGTTTCTCCCTCTCTCTCTCTCTCTCTCTCTCTCTCTCTCTCCCTCTCTCTCTCTCTCTCTCTCTCTCTGTCTGTCTCTTTTGACTCAAGCACTTTGAATCTGATGGGTTCAGCTTCTGGTGTTTCAACAATGTCAAAAGTACTGTATTAACATCCAGTGCTTGGTATACAAAAAGCAAAGCAAATTAAAATAATAATTGACAAATAAAACCAATAGTATTTACCACCAAATGCTAACAAAGCACAAAGAAATGCATTAGATTTAGTTGAGTGGTTAAATCTCACCCTCCAGGCACCATCTGTAGAGAAGGAGGGTATGATTAAAGACAAAAATATAAATACAAAAATAAATTAAGATAGAGTAGCAGCAACTTTGCAGAAGAACCAAAGCCTGCTGCTTTTCAAAAGGCCTTGGTGTTTGCCCTTCCTGCTGTCTTTGTCTAACTGTTTTTGTGTATGTGTGGTTTGTGCGCAGGTAGCCTGTCTCACCCTTAGCCGAGTGCTCAGTCAGAGGCTTGATACGTTGGCACAATTCAAGCTCTTTGTCAGTCTGCCACTGTCATAACTGAAAGGCTCTCCTAGCATTTTTATTGTAGAGCTTTGCTTTTTGTGATCACGCAGACTAAAAGTATTAGAGCATTGGAACAGACTGGTATGCTTTTTTAACAGGCAAAACAATGAGAGAAATAAACACTGAAAATGTTAGATATATGTCTTTGCTACTTCCTGTTATTTAATCAGAAGTAGCGAAACTTGTCTTTCTTCACGACTTACACAATGTGATTCACATTTGGAGCTCGGGGACTCTCAAATTAGAAACTTTGATGTGTGAGAAAAAAACGTGTCTGAGTCTCATGTGGAGAAAGGTGTCATGCTTCTTCTCTGCATGCATGTTTGTTTTACATGCGCGTGTGTGTATGTGTGTGTGTGTGGGGGGGGTGGTTATGCTTTACAGTATGTGTGTACATCACTCTGTTCTGTAGTGAACAGGATGTGGCTACTGTAACGTTCTCTTTATCTTAATAGCTCAGCTTTAAGAAAAAGGGCTTGTTACTCTGTGTGCGTGTGCACTTGCAAGTGTGTACCTGTGTACGTGTGAGTCTCTGCCCTGCCACCTACCTACAGCAATTTTGAGTTAAACTTGAATTATAGTTATCAAAAATAACATCTCAACTGTGAAAGAAGGTCAGCTTTTGGGCTTTTGTCTTTCGAGACAGCACTTGTTTAAAAGCAATGAGTGGAAAAAAAGGAGAAGTGAGGAAGAAAAAGAACAGAAAAACAAAGGCCTCTGTCACACATGTCCTTTAAAGACCTTCCTTATTACAATATAGCACAGCAGCTAACCTTGGGCATAAAATTCTTTATTCTTTTACAACAAAGAGGTAATTACATTTATGCCCATCACCATCTTTTTTTGTTTGGTTATCCTTGGACTGACTTCACTTCTAGTTACTGTTCTTTACCATGATTAGGCCTGAAAGAAGCTATGTTGGGAGAAAACACACTGTGTTTCACAGTGTAGTAGGAAGGTTCTGCAACAGGTAGACTCGACTTAAACGCAACTTATCACATTTGATAGGGGGCTTTAGAAAGCGTTGCCTTTTTTTGCCAGCTCTTACATGCAAATAACCCACCATTGAAAATCCCTATTTTGCAGGCAAATGTAGCTGAATGTGAAAAAATAGGCTTTGCTGCACGCATGTAAGGCCTAAAGCAGCAGAAGTCCTCCTTACATGTACCTCTGCAACCCTCCCATTACGCATAAACCCCACTCCCACCTCTTGGCTCCCGGCTTCTTAAAGACTCTATACACTCCCTCTGGCTCGCTCTTTCTCTTTCTCTCTCTCTCTCCGGAGAATCCCCCCGTGTCTACATTTTTTAAGAGGAACAGCATTTTAACATGGCAAGGATTAGCCCGCATATCCCTGGTCTTTACCACGGCTCAAACAAGCAGGCAAAATGCTCGCTCCATACAAATTGAAATTGGATTTGCCAACTTGACGCCTTAGGTTATAAAGCGTGGATATTCATCTAATTGCAATGATACAATGGGGGCGTAATTACACATGCGGACAAACTGTTGCAGTGTAATTACTGTGTCATTAACGGGCATAAAGTAGAGTTGAACAAGATCCGGACTACTATGAATATGCATGCTGATGAACCCTATATAGTTTGCTACTCAAAGCTAATTTTAGTCAACATGTCGTTAATACTGGCAATGCCAATCATGGATTAGTATTGCTATTATTTTACTACCTATGGCAGTCCAGCTTAACACAGTGTGTAAATCAGCCGAAGCCAGAATACTGTTATAAACAGAAACATGGCAGAAAAAAGAGAGAAAATTAAAAAATATTTCAGATGGATTATGTGTTGAACGATACACACTGTACTCTCAGCTGAGGTAGGACTTGCATATCTCAAACATACGACTGCAAGCATACACTCTGACAGGATTAAGCTGATAGGTTGAGCCCTCCCGATTTATGTGCATGTGCATACATTCCCATCAAATTCAATGCGCACAGTCGACAAGACATGACCTGGAGAATATGCTTGAGTAATGCAATCAGGCCCCAATGTAAAATACAATAACAAAAGAGGTAACACTTTAATTAAATAGTCCACCAACAGAGCATTTACAGAGAGCGTGTGACATTTCAACAGCTTGATAGGAGATTCAACAATTCAACTGTTTTTTCTTTGTTTATGCGAAAACTAGATTTTTTCAAAGAAGCCTTCTGCGAGACAGAGCCACCAAGATATAATGCAGGACTCATTTTAGATATTGTACTTAAGCTATACAAATTTCTTTTGAAATTAGTAATAGATCAAGTTATACAATCAGTTGACATACAGTTATTCTTGGTTTGTAGCACCAGTTGGGTCTGGGGCCCCAGGTTTGTTGGCCTCTTCATTGTTTGAACACACAGTGTAGATCAAACTCCCTTTACTCTCTTAAATGTCCTGGAACCGAGCCTGCTCTAAATGAAGAGAGTTTCTCATGTTGGAAATGAATATCTGCATCATATTTGACAGTCTAGTCAAACTTGCTATTGTGCCTTGGCCTTTCCTGCCCATGGAGAAGAACATGGTTTAATTCTGTCTTCAAATCAGCAATAACAAACATGCAATGTCAGCTGACACTCGGCTAGGTTTAGGAAAAGATTGCGGATTGGCTTAAAATAATTATTACTTAAAACAAACACCAGCAACTACTGGCTTCACACGGGATTCAAACCCTGTGTCCAATCAAACCTCTACCCTATGTGTATCATATAGCTCTTTCTACTGTGTTCGTCATCTGCACTCGTCATTATGGCCCCCTGCTGGTACTGCACCTTCATACTGGTGTAGACTTGTCATGCCAGGGCAAGGCAAAATGTGACACTCACACTCTATACCGGTGGACTGGCTTCGTCATGACATGGGGCTGGAGGGTGGGACACGGACCTAATATTTGTCCCGGGGCAGCCCAGATTACTCCAGCGTGGGTTATGATTGTGAGTAAAATGTAAATCAGGTGCTACACAGGCTCAAACAAATGAATGTGCGCACTGAAATCAACCAGGGAGGATACGGCTAACCCGTTGCCAAAGTCAGCCACTTTTAGCATATGATTTCTCTCTATGTAAATAATCATCTCCAGAATAATATACCTCCTTACTGTATGCTACATTGCTCCCACACCACCTCACACTGCAGCTAACACTTTGAAATGAGGCCAGCCTTCTGTGAGTGCGCGCGCCATAATATATGAGTGTGAAACTATGTGCATTAAAAAATAATGAATTATGTCCCTCATTTTTTCTCCCCTCTGCATAAATTACTTTTTTCTTTGTAATTGACATCCGTTCCTCTACTACTTCCCCCCTCGCACTATTCTTCTTTTCTCTATAATCAGAGAACTCAGTGGTTACAAAACCTGAGCTTTCTACCCCCCACTCATTTGCAGAAGTCTGGCCTGTCATATCTGTATTTTTTATGTGTCACCAAACTTAAATAGACAGTCATTGTGTTAGAGGCACATTCATTCCCAGAGCTGTATTTTTGTACAGTAGGTCAGGACTCTGGTGTCTGGTAAATGATAAAAGTTCTATTCAAACGCACTAATTGTCAGTGTGCTGCGCTGATTGACATGTCTCGGATAAATGCAGACTTAGTATTTTTGTACACGCTTGCACAATATAAAAGGCCAATTTATTTCTCTGTTCTTCTTTCTCTTATTTCTTGCACAGTTCATTTGATTTCTCTCTTCCTTTCTTGCTCTCTCCCTCTCTCTCCTACCCAGTCTCTCAGACTCAATTTGTAAATATTACCCATGGTGGGAATTAGCCAAGGCTTTTTAGATATTTTAAAATTCCAATTTTATTCCGACGAGTGTGTTTGATCGAGGGAAGGACTGTGAGCCTCGGTTTGCTCGTCAGTATTCCTGGGTGGCTATCAGTGGCTAGCCTTGTCCTTATGAAACATTTATCAGCCTGTTTTATGTCTTAATGATCACGTTAGGATTCCCCGCTCGGTTATGAAGCCGGGACAGAAAAAAAAAAAAAAAAATGGACTGTTGAGAGAGTGAAGGAGAGGCGATGAAAAAAATGACATGGGCAATCCAGAAGGGAGAGACTGAGTGGAGGGAGAGATGACAGGGCATCACATTCCTCAGTAAACAGCATCACATTATGCCATCCACTCTTTTCAACTCCAAATCTTTGCCAAAACATAGCTTACCTTTCTCCTGGAAGAAGCTTCTTTGGCTCACACGCACGTGCACACACACACACACACACACACACACACGGAAACATGCACACACTCACACACACATACACACACACACACACACACACACACACACACACACACACACACACACACACACACACACGGAAACATGCACACACTCACACACACATACACACACACAGACACGCACACACACACACATAGGCACACACACCCCTCCTTCCTCTTCTTCTGTCTTCCCCATTCCTTTTTATGTTTTTATAATTAAAACATAATATTTATCTTTCCATAACAGAAGGCTGCCTTACTCTGTCAGGTAGACTGTTTGCATATTAATATTCTTAATACATCAACAAGCTATCTTCTCCAGTGTCACTGCTAAAACTGAGCAAGAATAGAGAAAGAGAAGGTGACTCAAATACAGCTCTTTACTACAGTTTTCTGAAACGCTGGAGAAACTTGATTGAACATGCGGGAGAAGAGACTCAAAAGTAACAGGGGAAGCCTCAAAAAAAAAAAAAAAAAAAA
>CAEMYA010001154.1:671861-681883 GCA_903131615.1 Diplodus sargus
ATACTAGGAGGATAGTTACGGCTGGGTGTCAACAAGCGATCGAGAGTCTCTCCCCACATCACACACCCAGCTGTGAACGATGATGCCTAATATACGGGGTGACCTTCAAAATGTCATAAATGTGTTGTGCAATAAAGTGTCAATATTTGTGGTTATATGGAGCAGGATGACTTTTACAGTAATTGGAACAGCCGCATTAAAAGCTGCGGATCAGTCAACTGATTAAAGACAGGCATGCTGGACAACGCGGCTACTGACGCGCATACCCAGACGTGGGCGTATATATAGGTGCATGTATATATGCTCACATGAGGAGAAGAGCAAGGGAGAATGCCCAAAGTTCTGTTTTACCTTTCTTTGTAGTGTGTGTGTGTGGGAATGTGTGAAGTCATTTATTATTGAAGGGCTGTTATATGCCAGGAGAGCACACTCTCATCCTCTCAGTAGTGTGTCTTCCTCTTACAGGAGCACTATTAACCCTGACACACAAGGACGTGCGTCTGTATGTGTGTGTGTGTGTGTGTGTGTGTGTGTGTGTGTGTGTGTGTGTGTGTGTGTGTGTGTGTGTGTGTGTGTGTGTGTGTGCGTGCGTGACAGAGAGAGACAGACACGCAGAGTATGTGTACGTGCATGTGCCTGTTTGGAAGTGTGGTCTGGTGTTTGTCCTGCTTCTAATCTGTGTTTTGGATTTTTTAATTTTAGCCCCATCTGGGGTGGGCAGGTGGGCCACTGTCTGTTACACGATCTGGGGAATCTTTGCCAAAAAGGGATCTGTACAGTAGACCGCTTGAAATATGTTTATGAGGAGGCGACTATGGCTACAGTATGGTGCAGTCCTGGACTAGGCACTGGGGGAATTGTACCAGCTTTATTTATTTATTTCCTGTCTACACGCCGTCTTTTAAACGCATTCAAATGAAAATGCAAAAGAAGAGGGTGGGGGCACAGTTGATTTTGATATTATGCAGGAAATTACATTTTTACCTGCGATAGTGTTTTTTTTTTTTTGCATCAAGCTATGGAATGTTTTTCATCATTCAGGCCAAATTTGAGTAGTTTTAATTTAATAAAATGTTTTGGTCCCTATCACTACACAGGTGGAAACAATGGACAACCTTGTTATTTTTTTCCCCCGTCTTCTACATCTCTTACTCTGTGCAGCATCACACATTGTTGAAAATCATGTGAAAATCAAGATAATTTTAAACCAAGATCCACAGCCTAACATCTGCTTTTACTGCCTCCCGGCTCCCTTCTCCTCGCCACTACGTAGAATTAAACCACACAGTTGCCAAGCCCAAATAGAGGCAGCTGGTATGTAGTATCTGCGTATTGTCACAGACTTACATTTAGGTTGCCTTTCAGTTTCAGTTGTGATAAATAGCCTTCAGCCTGATAGCGGCGTTTGCTGAATGGAGTTGTGTGTTTAGTGTCAGCGTGGAAGAGGACTTGCTGACTTGGGTCTTTCCATTCTGTAAACCTTATTTGACTCCCCGACAGAGGAGGGGTGGAATGGGGTGGCGAGGGGGGGGGGTGTGGGGTAGGATGGTGAGGGCGACAGAAAAGAAAAGATTAGGCTACTGTTAAAAGATGTTGCTTATTGTTCGCCGCGGTTGCCTAAGTGGGTTGCTCGATTTTGATTCTTTTTTCTTTCTTCCCTGGCTTCCTCCCCTCCTCCCTTCTTACATACCAAATCGTGTGCCAGATTAGGGAAGTAAATCACATTTTTAACTGTATTTGTGCTTCTTTGGGTCACGCTCGTACTGACATGCTAAATATTGATGGTGTTACCATGGAGGCCAAATACTCTGTTTGCGATAAGATATATTATATCTTTTCATCTGTTGGTCTTCTTTCTCTTTTCTTCACGTCAGCGAAGAAGAGATCGTTGTCGCCGGTGCTCGCGACCACAGGTTCATAACTGCTTGTGTTAGTTCCTCTGCCTACCAGCGTGCTCGGATGGATTTGCTGATATAGATATGGCAACCCGCACAACAAAAGAAGAAACGAAACAAAAGAAACAATATTTTTTTCACATTAATTTTTATGAAGTCCGTAAAAATCGTCGGTGACAGTTCTGCGTTGCGTGGGTTGATGTTGAACCTCCTGCACAATGACGTCCATCAAAAGCCATTGGAACTGGTACAGATATTTTTAATTTAACAGCTACACAATGCAAGACATATCAAGCATCTGTTGTGTTTCCTTTCTGCTCCTTTCAAGTTCCGTGTTTTGAACTTAACTGTGTTGCTCGGCCCTTTAAATTCTGCACTCATGACTGTCAGCACATCACAGGCTCTTAACCATCCGTACAACAAGGCCACTGTGTACAATCTGATGATGACACCCTCACCTCGGATTGTGCTGCTGTCAACACATTCCCAGGTTGTCGTCAGTCATTTCAGATTCATATTCAGGGGGTGATTGTGTTGATAACAGACTGCTGTTGCACTAAACTGTGCATCATCGTTTTTTGGCGTGCGGAGGAAGCGGCAGAGGGCGGGGTCAAAACCGTTATCACCCTATCATATCTCTGACAGCTACCTGTCAAAATCAGGTCGCAGGAAGAGATGTGAGGAGATCCTGCGATGCTGACATAGCCAAATCTATCTCTCTCTCCTTTTTTTTTTTTTCTTTCTGCTTTCTCTCTCCGTCTTATTTTGCATTGTTAATTTTCACTGCAATCCAGCATATGCTTAATAGGAATGATGATGATAGAGAGGATAAAAAAAGAAAAACAGGAGGAGAAAGGGAGAGGGGGTGGTGGTGCAGGTGGTGGTGGTGTTGAGGGTGTGTGTGCGTGTGTCTGAGTCGGCGGGGGGGGCGGTGTATCTCAGGACTATGGTGTTTCTAAAGAAACTGAAAAGCTTATGAACTGTCAGCGTTCTGTCAGGGAGGAAAATAGCGTGGCCCGTGAACCCGTTTGATGCGTTTGACTTTGTGTGGCGTTTGCACATTTGAGCAGGGGAAATGAGGGACAATGAGAGACAGACAGACGAGAAAGAAAAAAAAAAAAAAAAACAGAAAAAAAAAAGAATGTGTTGTGATGTGTGGAGGGGCTGGTTTGAAGTGGCACTCAACACACCTTCCATTTGTCTCTCCCTCCTTGTGCTGTCTCTGCGCTCCAGATGTTGGGGAGGACTTGGGGAAGGCAGCGGGGAGCATTCAGCCGTCTCTGTCCCAGCATCGCGAGCGGAGCCTGGGCTCCTCCTCCAAGGATTGCCCCTACTGTGGCAAGTCCTTCCGCACCTCCCATCATCTCAAAGTCCATCTGCGGATACACACAGGTCAGTACATCCAAAGATATCACTTCTGTGTTGCATAGATTGCATTTCTCCAGCAATTAAACATTTATTGTACTTCATGTAAAATTTACTCTACTGCTTGTACTGACATTGCTTCTGGGGTTAGCCTGACATATTGGTTTATGAATGTTGGCCCTAATCAGACAGCGGAGACTGTCTGCATCTGAAATGACAGATATGATGCAAATAAATTGATTGCATATTAGTTTTGTAATTGATACGGCACTTGTTGTCTCTGGGAAGCCCTTAAAGGAACAGTTACCCCCCAAAAATGAAGATTCCGTCATTAATCTCTCGCTCCCACACAAATGGAAATTCTGGGGAAAATTGGCAGTCCACAAAACATTTCTGGAGCTTCACATCAAAACAGCACTGCAACAATCTCCTAAACAACTTTTTTTTTTTTTTTACAAAGAAATGTAAAATAACAACTGGAAAAAAAAACAACCTTTACAGCTTGTCTGCCATAATCCAAGTCTCTAGATCTCATACTGATTTGAAAAAAACGTTATTTACAGTCTTCGTAAAGCTGAATTCTTCACTACCAGCCGCTAAACAAGAGTTGTCAGTGTGCACCCATCTGAATCAGGAGCATCAAGGGTAAAAATAACATATTTTTGACAATGTTTGGGAACTCGGAGCTTCTGGAGAATCAGATATACATCATACCAGTTGTATGGAGTAATTTCCTTTTTTTGTTGTTTTTTTCTGTCCCCAGCAACTTCAGTTGTTTGGGAAAATCTTCAGTACCAGAAATGATTTGTGGACTATGAAACTCTGATTTTTAAATACCAACCAGGGTTAAGAAAGAAAGAAAGGAAGAAATAAAGAAAGAAAGAAGGAAAGGCTTCCTTATAGCACACACTACCTCCATCGAAATTAAGTGCACAGATGGTCACAGTTCCCAAATCACAGTATCACCATGTCCTGAAAATAAGTACTACCATAAGAGCCCAGTGATCCCAGTTCATCACCAACACAAACTGTGATTCTCACCTAAACCACAATCCCGTTTAGTCCTCAAATAGTTTTTTGTGCAGTCTTATTAGATGCATTTTCTTATAATTGAGATAGATACAAATACATAAAATTGCAAAGTACAAGTAGGAATAAACAATTCTTAACAGTGTCCCTCATTGGGGCTTGAAGCTGTTATTATTCTGTTTTTTCATACTCATCATTTCATTGAGCTCTAATTAACACAACAAGGGTTCAGTGTCCTCCGATGACATCACTCAGAGGGCAATTTCACACTCGCTAACTCTCAATAACTTTCAAGCCAAAACAAAGCCGGCCTGTCCACAGTTTGAGGATATGCGTGAGAGGAAGTGTCTAATAGATTTAGCTTTATATTTCAGCCGGGCATCCCAGCCCTCGTAGCTCAGCCCATACATCTCACCAACCAGGGCTTAGGCAGCCCTGTGACAATCTGTCCGCTGGTTGTTACCGTGAGGTTAAGGCTGCAGTCAGAGTAATGATGTGGACTGTGGACAGTAGCCAGGGTTCTAACCCTCTGCAAGGTACGAACGCCCCACTGCCCATCCAGGTTAAAGTCACAATTAGACCACGCAGAGGTCACCTTACAACAAGGACACCTGCTTTTAGCTGGTGGGCCTTGTATGTGAAGAGAAAGTTTCTCAGGTGGTTTTCTGCCACTCAGTTCGTCTCACAGGGAAACTAGAAAATGACTTAATGATATTTGGAAATGTGTCAGTCTAAGTGCTGGAGAAAAGTTATTCAAACCAATAGGACATATATATAATTTTAAATGCATTAATTATGACGTTTATCAGATTCTTGATTTGACCATCCTGGCCCTTTAATTCCACCCAGGCAATAAGTACTGTAACCCATTAGTTGTCCTTAATAAGGCTCACGTAATGTACTTCGACTCTTGAAAGAAATTAGAGGAAAAAGCTTTGTACTACAGCATGCTAATATGTCTGCTTACATAATTAGCATCCCTTTGTTGAATAGTGCATCCAGGTCACAGCTAGTGATGGTCGAGATTTTCAGGGGGGGTAACCGTTATCTGGTGGTGAAGGAGGTGAGTTATGTCTGCTTTGTGTAGTACAGTAAGGACCCATGAGGGCCATATTTCATCATGGAGGAAGCAGAGACCTCGACACAGGCCTGGTGTGAAATCATTTGGCAAAACACACAGACAAGTCAGTCCATCAGATTTCATCCATGCAGTTTATTTTACATTTATCCGTTCGTATCTTATAAATACAATGAAACACAATGTCAATCTTGAGCATTACATTACATATACACAGTGGAGGAAAAGTGGTAAAGGTAAACAGGAATGTTGTCTTTTGGACTGGAATGTATCTCTGGAAGAGGGCCTATCTAAGCACAGCATAGTCTTCCTTATGTGGAGAGAAAAACAGCTTGATGCATCCCCAACATGTGGCCTTTAAATCATTCCTATAACCTAATCATACCAGCTCCACTGTGACATCCTGATTACATCCACGAGATGACTTTTACAGTGGCTAAAGATCCTCTCTGTGCTCTGGTGACAATGCGCAGAAATTCACAGATGACAGCCGAGCTCCCCTTCATCCTAATGCAATGTGAGTGACACAATGGAGTTTCGGTGGAGGCGGCATTGTGCAACGCAACACAGAGATTAATGAGCGGCTAACACCAGCTTGAAAGGAATGAAGTGAATTTAAATTTCTCCAAAAGTTAAAGAGCTAATGTTACAGTATTAATTTCCTCTTGAACAGTGAGTGGGAAAATATCCATTAGCAAAATTAACCACAGTTTTCTAGGTAGCTAACATTGTGCGGCTGTGGCGCTACAGTGTGGGGCCACAGCTAATGAACACACTGCAGAGGGTGATATTTCATTATACAAATTAATGCTCACATTTTAATGGGAAAGTCACATAATGAATCTAGGCTTCAGTGACAGCAATTAGAGGCCCAGATTGTCCCCTTCTGGACAAGGCACTATTTAGCAGTAAGCAGCTGTGTGTAAAAAATAAAAAGGTCCTCGCTCTTGACAATAGCCACACATAACTTCAGGCAGGGCCGCATAACCAATAAGAGTCCCCGCTCACCTTTAAACGAGGAGAGGGGGAGACAAAGAGAGGGAGGAAGAGAGAGGGGAGAGGCAGGACTTGCCCATGTCACTTAACCTTAACCTAACCTTGTAATCAGGATGAATCAAGAGGGACCTGTGATCTCCCTCTCCATTCCTCTCCACACTTTACCGCCTCCCTCTTCCCTTTTCCTCTATTTCATCTAGTCTGTTTTTCTGTGTTTCCTTTATTCATTTTTTTCCCACAATTGTTTTAATCTGTCCTGCAGTATATTCAATGTAATGACACTGCTACATTTAATACATTACATTTACCAATTGGTGTACACTGATTCACAAGTCCATGCCTATATTACGCTCATGTGATCTTCCCCTCAATGGCAATTGAACTGTTAATCCTGACAGTATTAGCTGTCACTCACCACTAACCTCTTCCTTAAAGGATAAGGTTGGCAATATTATGTGTATGTGATTTTCATTGTCAACAAATCCAATGAAAAGACCAAAGCCAAGAATGAATTGATCCTGCTACCAAAGCCTGATCTCTCTTATTCCTCTGAGCACAGAGCTCCATTGTTGTCCAAACACTATTAAAACACATCAGTGAGACACACTGTTGCACTAGATGACATGTTCATTACATTGAGCACAGTCTCTGTAATATATTTTTCAGCCAATCCTACCTACACCATTCTGATGATGTAAATACTAACTAGAGTGTCAAATATGTATTCATCTAAAAAGAGTATCCATTAAGTGTAATATTTACCCCTGAGTAACATTTGCAAAGAGCTGCCATGCGAGGGCGGACACCAAAAGAACTGTTGTATCATACTTATAGGATGAATGTTGGTATTGTTCTACTGAGTGGAAGTTAGAAGTGACAAGGCTTCCAAACCAGTGACCACAGTTTGAGTCTGCATTTCAGCATTTGTACATGTCCAACCAGGCTATATTTTGGACGAGGACCATGGTGTTCCAACATTTATAAACAGGACACCCCTGGATATTTTTAAGGAGACCTCAGGACACAAAACAGATATTTTTGATGGGAAGTTGGGGTATTTGCAGCTTTGTTTGTGACAACCAAAACAGGTATTTTAAGGCAAAACATGATCTGTTCCTAAACCTAACCAAGTGATTTTTGTGCATAAACCTAACCAGATCATAAGCATGGAAAACATGTGTTATTGAACCTAAAGAAACATGAACATGAACATTCACAGAGCAATGCAAAGTTTTAACTTTTCTGGTGTTTTGCAGGAATACCAACATTTATTCTGGGGATTCGGTTTTGGTTGATATAGTGGACTAAACCAGTGTGAGGCAGAGAAAGGGGGAGCCAATCTTTGAAAATTTAAAAAGACGTTATTTCATGTATATGATATGTATTTTCAATGCATCATTTTATGTTATTTAAGATCATACATTCACAATGATATATGTTTTTTTAAAGATGTACATATTCCTTACAAAACAATGGCCTGGGGCTGACTGCCACAGACATGATATTGAAGCAGGAAAGCACAGAGAGATGGATATTGTTGGTTTTGTCCGATTCGTGGGATTTACGGATAACAGAATACTGAAAATACCAGCTCTATCCTTTAATGTGCTATATTTGACACTGAGTGGATTTAGTTCCTTATACTGTGCATCTCATCACTTTCCCCTCTGAGTTAAATTAACTCACTTACCATTGACAATATAGAGGAATTCTCAAATCACCACTAACCACTGACTAAAGCAGATATACTTAAAACAGATGTAAAACAGCTTCAATCCATTATTCATCTCTCTAACGTCCAACTGGTGTTTTTTTTTTCCATCCTTCCGGCCAAATCCATCTTCCAGTATGTCATATCTATTAAGCCATTTTAATTGCCCCTCTGAACAGGTTTGGGGTATTTATCTTTACTTGTTTCTATGGCACTGTCACAATTCACACAAAGCCAGATGAAATCAGCGCATGAAGTACAAACATACTGCGGAGGAGCTGATCCCAGTACAGCAATCAGACGACGGAAGATTTACAGGCACAAAGGTGTCACTTAGATGTTTATGAGCTGTAGTTTTTCAAGTCACAGCTAAGAAAGCTGCTGTTGTGCATTTCCTACCCCTCTGCCGTTCACTGTGTCTGGAACAAAATGTCCAAAGTAGCTCGGCAAAGCCAAGACGGACAACAGCAAAAAGTTTACCGTTCTATTTTTAACTCCCAAATAGCAATTTTCTGGTTTTGTGGCGGCAGTGATCTGTCATGTGGCTGGGAGGTTGTGCTGTTTGCGCTGATATCAATTAAAAGTGGATTAACGGGTACATAATGACCTTTAGCAGTAAATTGTGTGTAATGTTGCAAGGCAGGATACAGTATATTCCCCAGATGTCACACCAGGCCCCTGACGTATGATGGAGCAGATGTCTTAGCCAGTCCAAATGGCCCTCTAAGACACAAACACACACATACATACACACAGGCTCAGGCCTACGAGCATGCATAAACATGTGTTCACACACATTCCAAATGGTGCTCGCACACATGCACACACACACACACGTAGATGCAGAAATGTACTTCTCGTCGCCTGTCGCACTCACTCTAGATATATTTAAATGCTTAATTTTAATGCAAAACTGGAATAAAACACCAACTTTCTGAGGGCATTTGTATTTATTTTCAGTTTGCCCTACTCAGTCAACATCAAAGGAGAGCGTCAAACATATAATATTCTGCGCTTTTCATTCTCATTTTAGATATGTAGATGGTACATTACTCTTTATTTTCCCCTCATGAACATTAACAACCTCTTCTAATGGAAGAAAAGACAGAGGAGGGGGAAAAAAGATCAGATCAGTCTAATTTCTGTCTAATTTGGCTCCTAGAATATCATTTTGTCCAGTTAGAGGAATTGAGAATGATCATTTGCATCAGGGACGTTTCCTTATTAAATCAGCACTGAGCCTCTGTTCAGCAGCTCACAGGAGAAGCACTTATTGGGTTAAAAGCTCATCTCGTATGGTTTATTTTAAATATACTCTATGCCTCATAGCCACTCTAGCGTAAGAGAAAAGATATCAAATCACTGTCTTTCTATCTATAGTCAGGGCTATCTGTCTCCCCCACCCCACACCACCCCGCACCACCCCTCCACCCCCTCTCTTATTCTTTGTTGCTCCTCACTTCAACATTTCCACCTTCAATTTTCTTTTGTATACCCTCCTATCCTTTTCTCTCCTGTATCAATATTGTATTGAGTTGGTGTTTGTGGCCCTGTATTTGAGAACTCTGCAGTAGGTCTGCAGATCGCAGAGTCTTTTTCTGGAATGGTGCCCTCTAAATAATGATAAATTACTTGAGCAGTATGCCATTTGCTAATTATATCCATGATTTACTACACAGCCCGACTTAAATCATTCAAACCAGCCTTGCGTAACAATGCCTTTTTTTCCTTTTTATAAAATGGTTTCCATGTGTATAATCTAAACATTTTATGGCCATCCACTGTATATGTAGAAATGTGCATACACACAAAACACTTAAAGTCCCTTTTTATTTCTTTTTCCACCGGCGCCTCTTTCTTTTCACACAGTCACTGTTTTCCCTTTAACAGAAATTCCACTCTTGGAACTTTTTATATGTGCATTTATATATATATATATATATATATA
>CAEMYA010001154.1:683035-693214 GCA_903131615.1 Diplodus sargus
TATATATATATATATATATATAGTGTATTTCATTCAGTTTTATTTTTTTCTAAAATTCAATTTATTCTTTTTTTATTTTTTTACTTTGTCTCCTCATCCTTTTTTTAGGAGTTGATCCCAACTCATAAGCGAGGCAATTGCAAAATATCCTCTTTTTTACATTAGTTAATGAAATGCATATCTTTTTGTGAGCTCTACCCATTTGACCTAATTTTCTTTGTTCAGGGAGGTTACATGACCCTAGGGTCCACATTCCCTGCTCCAATAAATAGATTTTGATATCCAGTCAATCTAATAATCAGGTTAATTATTCACTGTTTTCCCTGTCTTTCCCTTTGTGTTTCTCTGTCTCTTTCTTGGCCTCTCAGGAGAGAAACCCTACCGGTGCCCTCATTGTGACTATGCTGGCACCCAGTCTGCCAGTCTGAAGTACCACCTGGAGCGCCACCACCGCGAGCGTCAAAATGGCTCCACCTCTTCAGGCCCATCCGCCGGCCACACCCCTTCTTCTGACCACAAGGAGGATCATGGGAAGGCAGCCAGTGGTGGCATCTTTGCCAGACCAGATGTCTTACGTAATGTTTTCAAGGGCATGCCTTCCAACCTGGACTTCAGGGCAGGTCCGTTGCTGCCACACCAGTGGACATCAGCTGGCATGATGTCTCCGCATGACCGAGATCGTGAGCGGGAGCGTGGAGACCGCCGTTTTGACTCCGCCTCCTCAGCAGAGAACATGAAGACTGCTGATGGTCCATCGTCCATGGTCTCAACAGCAACAGATAGCTTCTCTGATCTAAGCAGGGCTTACCAAAGCATGATGGGAAATGGGGTCCACTTTCAAGGTTCGCTTCAGGCCTTCATGGACAACTTCGTCCTCAGCTCTATGAAGAAGGATTTGAAGGACAGCCAGAGTCCAGTCCAGCTCCAGGCCCATCTCTACCATGATAATGGTGAGCCCAAAGCAAAGCGGGCTATCTCTTCTGACCAAGAAAGAGAGGATAAGGCTGAAGCCAAACAGAACTCAGTGCCTGGCAAACCCGGGTCCCAGTATGAACCTCTTGATCTGTCTGTGTCAGTCCGACCTGAGTCTGCATCTGGATCTCTCCCTGGCTCCTCAGTCACCATCCATGACAATGTGGCATGGCATGGCTGTCTCTTCTGTTCCTTCTCCACCTCTTCATTGGAGCTCATGGCTCTGCACCTCCAGGCCAACCACATGGGCAAGGCCCAGCCACAGCGGTCTGATACAGGCAAGGAACTTCATGGCGAAGCTTCCCCCATCACTTCCGCCATTCACTCCTCCAACACCAAGACCACTGGTGTGGCCCCTGATAAAGATGAAGACAGAAATGGTGAGAAAAGCCAAGTAGGCTGGAACAACCATATGGACCAGCCCTACAACCCATTCCAGAGTGACTTCTACCGGCGGTTTGGTGGTATGTATGATGGATCCCCGAGGACAAACCAAGGGTTCATAGCCCCACCAGAGCAGAGTCTTGACTTACCTAACCAGGCCTATGGAGGAGCAACTTCAGCTGGGGATGACCATGTTGGTGAGAGGGGCTCTTGTGGAGATGCTGAAGAAGACCAGGTTGGATCAGATGAGGAGGCTGTAAAGGCTGGGGCACGCAGTGCCAGTGAAACCCCCTCAACCACACCCAAAAGACAGCAGCAACAGAATCACTCTGATGAAGAGGAAGAGGAGGGAAGAGTGGCTGAAGAGGAGGAAGAAAGAGATGAACATGGGCCAATGGAAATGGACAGAGAGGAAGAAGAAAGTTCAGCTTCAGAACACCTGCAGAACCACCCCAAACAGCTCCAAGATGACTCCTGTCTTCCCCAAAGGAGTGGAGCTGGTTTGGCAACATCTTCGTCTGCCATGACACCACATTCTCTGGTTCCCCAACCCAAGAACCAAGCTCTGGCACTGGAGAAGCAATGGCAGCAGGGCCTGGGCCTCCTATCCTCTGGTGGACCTCCAGGACTGTTGAAGGCTGAGCAGCAGACCCACCTCGAGCAGCAGATGAACATGCTGTCTGTCCTCAGAGCCTACAGCAACGACAACCTCCCCGCATTCAACGGCCTGGGAGGTGGAGCATCCACAGGGGGCATGAAAAGGCCAGATGCACCTGGTGAGTGTATTTAACCCCCACTGTCACTGTAACTGCTTTAAAACACACAAAGATATATTTACACCAGCAGAAACCCACACTCATAAAAAGCCATGAATACACACATGTTTGAAACACAGATTAAATTTTCTCAGTGCTGCATAGACATAAACACTAGACACACCAGACAAACACAAATAATTTTTTTTTTCCTGACACCCACAAAGGAATCTCAGACACTCACTAAAGGTCTTGAGATTGGCTCTGAAGTGATTTCAGCCTTATTTCAAGCAAGTTTAGAAGCTATCAGCCTGGCGACTAGCAACAGATTAATCTTTATTACACGTTTATATTACTGGGAGTGCAGCGCCTCCCTCCCGCTCCACAGCATGGAGGGAATAACCCTGGATGAGTCAGAGCAGGACCTCAGTTCCCTGTGCCACCTCCTGCACATGTCTCTTAACTATCTTAGCTCTCATAAAGCTGGCTCCCAAAAGCCCATTACTTTATAAGACTCGTCGATCTATGACCCTGTGAAAAATGAACTGTCAACTTTCATGATTCTGCTAAGGTTACAGCTGCTCCTTGAGACTGAAGAAGGAAGCTCTTTTTTTTCTCATTTTTTACAAGGCTCTTTCACTGTTTAGGGGTAGTTGTTAGAGTATCTCTATAAGAAGAAAGTAAAAGGCCAAAGTTGGTGTTGAGCTTTGAAACACTGACTTATACACATCACAGATACTTTTCTAAATCTGATACGCAGCTATCCCATTACTGGCAACTTCTTGCTATAACACACTGAGGCAATGAATGAGTATGCAGTCACCCTCTACCCAATACATACTAGCTAAAATAATAACTACAAAATAGAATTTGCAAAACAGGTTGATTTGAAGCACTTGATAAAATATGTTGTTGCTAATTGGATGCTGTCTCTTCCGTCATATCGTTGAGATTTTGTCAGATTTAATCTAGAAATCCCATTTTTTAAATCTTTATTTTCGCTCTACTATGGCCTCATAGATAATGAACATTTATACATATATTTCTATTTATGGATTACAAAAATAATTGGACATTTTGCCTATGGAATGTAGAGCTCATGTTTACAGGCTGAGATTCATAAACATAAAATTTGACCCCCCAATAATAGTGACCTCTTTGTTAATGAAGCAGCGCAGCTACATATGTTTATCTGACCTTTCCATCTGACAAAATATTGTCTGTTGTCATGGAACCATGCTCTCTGCATATCTTAACATGGTGAAGGCATTTTAAGCAGATGAGATTGATATGTTTCATTTAATATAGAAATGCTTTTGTGTGAGAATGTCCTACTTATTGTCTAATCAGAATGCCTGTGGAAGCAAACTATGTAATGTGGGCGGTTCCCTCTGATACTAGGAATGCTTGACCTTTACAGATAAGGCTTTCTCTGTGGAACAATAGCCTTTCTTACATGTTGGTAGTTTGTCCTAGTCTTAGTCAGGCACTCATTGCAGTTATAAAACCATATGAGTTATCATGTCTCCAACTTTCAAGACATAGATATTCGCCATTCAGATCTCTAGGATGACACTGCCATTAAAATGGAGACTGATAAAGATAATAACAAGTCAAATCAAGACATGCTGTGATGTGCTGGAAAATGAGTTGTACCTAAAGACAACGCTGCCTGCCCTGCCAAACTCTAGCTCATCCCAGTCACCAGCTATCTGTGTGTACTGCTACAATGATACCATATAAAACAATAATGTATCTATGGATGAAGAAAGCATTGAAATTATTGCTGGGAAATTCTAAATACAATCTATATTATGTCTGAGTGGTAAAGGGGGCCTTGAATTCAAATTTATTTTTTTCCATCAGCATATCACAGGTAGATTGATACCTTTATCTGGATGTACTATCATAAGAAAAATGTCTTCTTCATAATAACCACTCTTTGTGTATTTAAACACAGATCTCTTGAAGCTTGCATGCAATTGCAACTTCTTTGCTGTTATAAAATCAATGACTAAAGTGGAGAGGACAGCTGTAGTCGAAGTGCCCCATATGCATTCTCCAATACAATTCATACATCTACTAATCATTTCTACCACTATGACGAATCACCAATCTGTGTGTGAGCAAATCCAGCATGTTAGCTGTATAAAATCATAATAGCTTTGTGGCATAGAGGCAGACCTTTAGTGCAATGCCAAGCTTTGATTTTTAGTAAGTTAACAATTTCCTGAACATGTTCTTGTGACAATGTGTGACCCACCTAAACTCAGCCACCTGGCATCCGGGCATCAATGACTAGAATGTTTTCGGCACGGTTCTGTGTGTGTGTGTGTGTGTGTGTGTGTGTGTGTGTGTGTGTGTATGTGTGCTATGACAATCTGCCTTTTTTGCAACATTGCAGTGAAAGCTTGGTATGGGATTTTTGATTTGGGCATTCTCCCAATAAACAAGTGGAATGGACTACAGCCACCGTTACTATTTTCAAAAGCTTCTTGTTTTCACATCGTTGTAGTAAAGGACGAGGTGAATTATCTATGGACCAGAAAGATACTTTCGAATGAAGATGCCAGAGTAGCATGAAGGCTCATTCTCACCACACATGGCATATAGAAGCTCAGGTTTCTTCACAGTCTATTCAAGTAGTAAATGAACTGGAGACTCTTGGTTGCCTGTAGGTATGAGTGTGAGTGTGCTTGTCTATCAGTGTTAACCCTGTGATGGACTGGATGTCTTTATCCCAAACAAAAGCCATAGCGATAGTCATTATTAGTAATTTTATGATCACTTCATGATTGCTGCTATTACAGACTCTCCACTGCCACTCCGCTAACTAATGATTGGCAGCAAGATGTATTTAAGTTTTAAAGAACTGATGTACAAGTATTATGTAGCAATATTTTTCCCTTTCTATATGATAGAATTTGACATGATATTATTGATACTTATGCATTAATGTGTAAGCAGTATTATAATGTTGTTGCTGGCCAAAGTGGAAATAAATGGCAACACTTTATAATAACCTTCATTAATAAATTGCAGATGTGTAGTTGATTAAACTTCAGCAACTTTAATAGTCATTTCACTGTCATCAAATACTGAAATGCTTTATAAACCATATTAAGCAAATGTGTATTGTAAAGTTGGAACTGATGTTTACAATACTTACTGTAAATGGCTCATATATACTGCGTGTAGTTTATTCATAAACATTTTAAAGTTACAACTATGTTAATAAACCTTTACAAACTGTTTTTAAAATATTTTTGTTAACTGTCAAATAACTTTTAACTAAAGTTTAATTAACTATAAATATAACATTTATTGATGATGGTTATTGTAAAGTGTTACCAAATATGTTTAAGTAAGCCTACTTTATTCTCTCGAGTAGTTAATTCTATGACAAGGCCTCATATTTTATTAACTTAATCTGCAAAAATAGCCTTGTGATGGGCTAAATGAATACAAAATGTTAAAGAGTATATTTGCCCCTGAAATGTAATTGAATAGAAGCATAACATTGCATTAAATGGAAATTGCATCTAGAATCTCTACCAAAATTCATTACTCGGGCACTTCTACCACTGTTGTTAATATCACCATTGTGACTACTGGCACCACTCATACTGTGGCTGCTACCAGCTCTGCCACACATACTACATTTGTATGATAAAGCTTGGATGGGAAAATAGGCGCACTTGTTTCATGGTAAAATGCACTTTTACAGTCCCTCTTTATGTGTCCACTTGTAAACTCCTTGTGTTGGGGGTCATCCGCAGCCTGAAGAGCAACAGCCACACATTCCACTGTTATTTGGTGGGTGGAGAAGGTGGGGGTAGCAAAGACGTCCGCAAAACTCAATTCAGACCTGGCAAAATGTGATTATCTGGAGTGGGTTTGCATTAGGTTTGTATGCAAATACAGCATAAATCATTAATATCGAAATTCTCCCCTGAATCTGTGGGAGCTGTTGTAGGGCACGCGCTGTACGTCTGGAGTGGCCGTCTCTTCATTAGTATGCCCAGAGGAGGGGAAAAGGGTTACAATGCGCATGAATCTACTTGCACTCTGACACATAACAGATACACACATATACAGATCCACACACACATATCCACACGTCTGTAGTATTAAACCACACCTCTCTAAATTGGCCCAGGAATTGGATTTATCAATAAATGTCATTAACAGCAGCAGTGGCCCTGAGGTCTCTGTAATCAGACAAGGTATCTGGTTACTGAGGTACAGTACGCTGTGTAAAGATTGATATGAACCCGCACCATTTGCTGTACTGTAGATGTGCTTAACACAATCAATACTTGGCTGCAGTGGAGACCTATCTATAGCCATGCATTATCAAACATGAAGTATTACATTATTCAAACAGTGCTGTACATGCCACGACTGCTTGCGAACATTGCTCCTCACATCGTATTACTTACATAACCTCAACCCCCCCCCTCCATTCATTTAATATATTAAATGTGGACCAGGACTTCAGAAGGTTGAGATTGACAAGCTGGAGAGGAAGGCTCTGAAAGAAGTGTGGAACTTAGACGAGCATGTTGAGGATTTCAGAGGAGAAAATGGCAGAGCTCACAGCTGAGCACCTCTCGCAATTTGAGAAGTAGGCTACATAAACAGAGAGTTAGTGGATAGGAGGGAGAAAGGAGAGAGGGAAAGGCTCCATATTCTCACATCAATTAGACCCATCACGTCCAATTTACAAGTGCTCTCACATTGTGCTCGATAGTTCTCCTCATAAGTGCTGTAGTTTGTTGGTGTTTGTTGCTGACAAAATCTCTCAGCGAGTTACCTGCTGTACATATATTTTAGACAGTGAAAACAATCTATTTTTTGAAGATTTCAGAGGATGAATACAGTGTGTATGTGAGCGTCAGTGTATAACAGTATATGTAGCAACAGTAAAAATGTGTTTATGAGTCTTTTGAACGTCATGTATTGACTGCGATTCTGCTCTTATATATATATATATATATATATATATATATATATATAAGAGCATATATATGTATGTATCAAATAAGGTCTAGGTCTTAGTTTAACAATAGTGTTCATTGATAATAAGGAATGGATATTTACAGTATTCTGTCTTTGGGTAAAAAAAAAAAAAAGACACAAAAAACTAAACAAAACCATTTTTTTCCAACATATATTACGATTCACAATTAGTGGGAATTGTTCTCCTTCATCTGGAAAACAGGATTCGGAGGTCAGGACATCTCTATATCTATGTTACACATTCCACTTTTATCAAAAAAAACAACACCCCTTGGGATTTGGATATTGTACTCGACTATATTGTGATTTTGACAATATTTCGATTACAGCACAATTGTTGTGTGATGCAAATGGGGTGACAGAGGGGTGACTTTGAAGCAGTACAATTAGCGAACAGTGGCTGAAAGCTCAGGAAGAACTCTAGTAGGCCTAAGTGCACCCTGAGATAAGTGTGACTCATCCCAAAACACTACGGGGAGAGATCTGACAGAAACATCAGGTTTTCCACAGACCCTGGCTTTAATACAATTAAAGCCTTTTTTTGATTCAAACAAGGGTGTGGTCGTCATTAACATGGACCAGTGATCCTGGCAACATTGTGTGCTAGCTACTTTGATGTAACCATACCCACCTTTGATTGAAATCATTTGCAGCATGTAGTTGTTGAGAGGCACTTTTGGCAAAGTAGAGAAAATGTAACTGAAGAAAATAGTATCAGAGCAGATTGTGGAGACAAAGGCAAATTATAACAGTTTAGTAAAAATGTACTCTTGAAACACACTGAAAAAAGTAATAACAAAAAATAATTTTGATTATTTTTTTACTTTAGTATGCAAAATAGCTTTGCTTTGCTAAAAGATTCCTGACAGCTCTCAAGAAAATTTCTAAACTGTGAGGTTGAGGCAGAGACATACTGAAATACTTGTCTTCCAACCCTAAATTGTCTGTAACTGTGTAAGTTGTGTGCCTGTGTGTGTGTGTGTGTGTGCGCGCACTGGGTTAAGGAAGTTTTCATCTTAAATACAGTATAAACTGTGTCACTAGTGGCCAATTACCCTGTCAGAGGGAATGCACTCCGGCCTGACTTCACTGTGCATGAATCCATGAGTGCTGAGGTCATATTAGAACAAAGTGCAAGAAATGTACAGACCACACACACACACACACACACACACACACACACACACACACACACACACACACACACACACACACACACACACACTCACACATGCACATTGCTACATCTGTGTGCTTATGGATGAGGCAGACACATGCTTGCAGAGTACAGTGTAGACAAATGTAATAAAAGTCAGATACATGATTTGTGTGTGTGTGTGTGAGTGCGCGCGTGTGTGCATGCGCACGTGTGTGGTGCGTGCGTGTGTGTGAAGTTGTGTAAAGCACTGATTGTAATTAAAGACATATGGTGGGATTGGTGGGCTCACTGTGAAGCGCAGATGTAGTGGATCACAGTTGGCATGACTGGTGTAATTTTCACTTTCTCTGGTTTAAGTGGAAGAAAGGTAGGCACAACAATTGAAGCCTCGCACACATACGCCGCACATATGCTGGTGTCAGTATAACACAGAAACAGTAGCCAACATTGTCTCTTTATGTACACACACAAACAGCACTCGCAATTATTACACATTAAAGAGCCTGGGCCTGTATTTTTCAAACTGTCGAGCCCAAATATGGACTAAACTGATACGCAACTAATTGTCATTTTTATCTCTTTTCACAAACACATGAAAAAGCTATTTGTCACATTTATTTTAACGTAAAATACTTCTAAATTTAAGGTCTACAGTGGTATATTAAAATGTTTAAGAGTAGTTCATAGATTACACCTTCACACCATACCTGAGACACTGTTCGCTGGGGAAAGTTGTTCACAGTAATTCACAATAGGTTCATTTTACTGCACTGTTTGCATTTGATTCTGAACATTTGATATGATTATACATCACTTTTTATCAGGGCTGTAAACACCAAGAATTATATGTTTTGACACTGATTCGTTTGCAATCACTTTCTATGCCTCCTCGTTGTCTAAATCCTCCCTATTATATGATTTCTCAGATGTATGTCGTCTACCAGCTGCAGAACGTTTTTCTGATCCAGCTTCATTTCAACAATTTCTTTCATAAAACCTTTATTTCTTAACCCAACTTATCATAAGTATGTTTGTTGTTGATTTCATCCCATTTCATTCAAGTAATATCTAAATGAGATATGAGGACTTCAAAAAGACTTAATGAACTTTTTAAAAATATTTTTGCGGCAGAACAGTGAGTAAATTAAGGAAGTTGGGGAGATGCAGGGCAAACTCTTGTCAATGACTGGCTAATATTGTTATATATACAGTATATATGATTAAAATTATATGATTAAAAACAGGTTGAGTCTTTAGATACACGTCGTCATAATCCGATGAATACTTTTCCTAAAATGTAGCTTTATGGGGAAAAAAGAAAATGTGACAGATATGTATCAAGACATATCAACAAATTGTCTACTTGGAACAATAATATGTGTCTGATATGTTGAATATGTATCATTTTAGCATTGGCGTTTGTAAAGAAGGCATCTACTCATTCTACCTCATTAAAATGTCCTGATATTAATATGCAGATTTTGGAGATAAGATGTTTTCTACTTCACACAAACTATTTGTGATGTCACAGTTCATGCTGTCAGGCCTGCCTTTTAAAATCAGATTTTCAGTGAGCACAGAAAAAACTAACACTTTGAGCAATGGATGTAAAGACAGCTCGTGCACATGTATCATTCTACACAGTGAAGCTCGAACATTTAACTGGGGGAACCAAAAGAAAAAACAAAAGTTTTAACTGGAGGGGGTACCCATCATTAATTTTACAATATTTCCTGACTTGAAACCAACAGTGCCGACAGCGTTAGTGACACTCGCCATCACTTTCTCCATTCAACATGACTCCATCCTCAAAAAACACCACTTTTATTTTATGCTCTCTGTGTCCAATCAAGGGTCACACACCTGTATGCATGCATTTACACTCAC
>CAEMYA010001154.1:710784-827109 GCA_903131615.1 Diplodus sargus
CCCTTCTTTGGATTGAGAAATGTTTCCTGCAGCATGATTTGTTACACCCGATGATTGTTTCCCCTTAAAGCCATTTATTGAGAAAAAGGGCATTCCGTGGCCACAAGTGTGCAGCCCACGGATTATGGAGTGGGGCTTAACATTTGTCGAACAATTGCAACATTTTCTTATAGGAAAGAAGTCACTCAGAATAGGTGGAAAATCCACCAGAGAAAAATAAAAAAAAGGTGGTGTTGGGGGGGGGGGTTAAAACAAATTTCAGCAGCAGAAAGGCAGATAGTTAGCAGTGCTGATGATGTGAGTGACAGCTATTTAGCCCGGCTTGATCCAGCACTCCCTCCCCTGACCTCTAAATCAGAACCAGGTGATGACGGAAATAGGAAATAGAATATATCCACTGGGGAGAGATCAAAGAGTGAGTGTGCATGTGTGCGGAGGAGAGGAAGGGCAGGCGGGGGGGGGGGGCTGAACATGCAGATCTGCTCCTTGTCGGCAGGGAGGTCTGACAACTGGGATTATTGATGAGAGGCAGAGCCCTGTTAGAGCCAGCAGAGCACAGACCCCTGGGATTTCGAGTCCTCCCGGTGTTTACATGTCCGGCGGTCTCACCGGCCACAGGCTCTTATCAGGCTCGGAGCGAATGAGACGCCGGAAATCCACCGACAACTTTTCAAAACTTCACTCTTGCTCAGGGTTTCAGCGCAGACCTGGCGAAGTTGCCTTTAATGGTCAGAGCGAGACCAGGTTCACTCGGAGCTCTTCTCCTGTGGCAGTTTCTTCAGGCTGCCTGCAGCTGCTTGTATTTATGTTATCATAGATTACAGCTGCATTGTTTGAAGTTGACTGACAGCCAGTGATATTTATGCTTATGCGCGAGTGTGTATTTGGATTCCTTTGTTTTTGACGAGGCACGCACACACGCACACACGCACACACACGCACACGCGCACACATAAACACACCAAGAAGCACCGGTGTAATCATGCTGCACACATCCCCAGCTGTGCGGACCCACACAGACACACACACAACGCACACTCCCTGTTGGTTGTTGTTGTTCTTGACATTCTGTCGATATCATTGTGTCCAAAAGCCGGGTTCGTTTGATGCTGCTCTCAACTGGCGCTGGCTGGCGCTCTTTGTCGCACACACAGACACTTTGTTCTAAGACCTATGTAACCGTCTTTCTGTCTCTCTCACTCTCTCTCTCCTTCTCTCTTTGTTTCCGTCCCTCTTGCTCGTCGTCCTCTCTCAGACTTCATCACTGTCCCTCTGCGATAACAGAGCAGCCCAGCCACAAGGACAGATCGGTTTCATACGCAGTCAGAGAAGCATGTCAACAAGGCACTGTCGGGCTGAAACGCAAACATGTTACCATATACTTAAGCCAGGGGGTGGCCATTAGAGATAAACACAACACCGTATTTGATAGGGGAAGAGAATGTGCTGTCGAACGGATTGTAAAAGTCAGCCATGAATATGGGGTGTCCCACAATTCTTGCTATGGTTTTTGGTGATTCCTTGTATATGAAGTTACTGATTTGTTGACAAGCCTGGTATTGGCATTTCACAGATGTATCGGTATTAGCATCTATATCACATGTGTCGACATAATACGCGTATAATGCAGAAAAAGATGCTGAGGATGATTTATTTTTGATGTATAGATGTTAGATAAAGTTGAGTTTTTGTCTGGGTCTATTTGAAAGAATGATTAAAAAAATACATAGATAAATAGAAGATAACATGTCAGGGCTCATATTGCTCTGATTTTCCAGTCTATATTTTGTATATTTAGATATTAGAAAAAACAATTATTTAGAAAAAAAAATCTAGAATATCAAGTTTCCATCCTTCCTCAAGGTGTTAAGGAAGATCGTTTCGTCTCAATATATGTCTTATTTGTTTGAATGCAGAGATGCGCAGATTGATTTCTTCATCCACCTCCTGGTCAAGCAGGGCCCGTCTCGCTCTCTTCCACTCCCCCTCCTCCACTATCGAATCAACACAGGCATTTTATAGACACAGGCCCCGATGCTGAGATATTGTTTTTGACTCTCCCTGTTATGTATTGATCACCGGCTCGTCTGTTTATCAGCACGGTTTGGACACTTATAGATGAATACGGGCGCACACACACACTCCGTCACACGGCGGAACATAAAGGCACATAAGAACATGGCCTTTCAACGAGACAAGAGATCTTTGTCGCTGCCACGTTGCAGCGAGAGAGGCGTGTGTGTGAGCGACATTCGAACATCGATGTCTGACTTCCTTGTTATCTTAATATTACCCCTCCATTCTACACAGATGCAACACTTTGTCGTTGCATGTTTTTGTGCGTACACAGTCAGAAACTTTGTTTCTAATTATAGCTTTTACACTTGAGCGTCGACACCAAGACGTAGTCCCTTTGTGTTAGCTTCTCTGGAACTCAACAGGGCAGGGGTTTTCAGATTTATGCTTTTCCAGCCTTTTCCATTTTAATGTGTCATGCCATATATAAGTTGCGAGGCGAGGAGAGAGCTTTATAGACACGGGAACTTCACACAGAACTTTGTAACTTGACAGTGATATGACAGCGAGCACGCGCTGTTGTCGCCTGGAGTTTAGAACTTGTTGATTATGTGGCTGTGGCAACGTTCCTTACTTAAACAACAGTGGTTTGAGATGTTTTGTTGTTCGTTGCATGCACAGCACAACTGATTCTTACAGGTAGATTGGCACTTGCTCAAATGCCTCATTAAAATGCTAAATTAAGTGTTTAAATCCCTAAATATTATTTTGAAAAGACTGAAAAGTAACTTTAGAGGAACTTGTACTTCACTTGTCTATCTATTTTTTCTGCTGCTTGGTACTTCTTCTCCACTACATACTTACTTTTCATTATGTAAAGCAGGTAAAATAAGCCCCGCCTGCATATAGGATCAATAATAAGTATAAGTAAACAATAGTAGAATATAAATGATGATACATCACTCTGAAAGGAGTCATCCTGTATAATGAGTACGTTAGTATAGATCAGAGGTGCCCAAACTTTTTTCCCTTGGTGGGCCAAAACCGATGATGGGCCACTGCCAAAAAAACAAAACAAGCACATTGTATTGTATTGTTAAGATGCTGAATGGTACTAAGATCCTGACTTCCCTTAATTCACTGGCTTCTTGCATAGATTATGAAAAGTCAGGAATCCTAATATGCTGATGAGTATAAAGTACAAAGTAGTTGTGAAAGTACAACATGGAAGTAGAAAATTAGCTTAATGGATGTTCTCAAGAGCAACATAAGTATCTCAAAAGTGGACACAATACTTGAGTACTTGTATTTAGTCACATCCCAACAGTGCCCTTTTCCTCCTTTTCCCCATCGTTTCCTGACACAAACAAGATTCTTCCTCTGTCTCCTCCTTCCTTTGTCTTATTTTTATGCATTTCTTTTATTTTTTGCTTCTTACACTATCTGCCTGCCAGAATCTCTGAAAGCTTTACCTCTGTTCAGACTAGAAGGAACAGCTCTGTTATAGCTGTTTTGTGTTCTAAAGAAATCTCTTTTTGTGCCATAAAGCAGCCTGGCACACAATGTAAAACACATTATAAATGCCAATGAAAGCTGCCAGTCTTCATGGTTGGTTGTTTGTGGTAATTACACTAATGTCTACAAATGAAGGTGGTAATGATTTATTGATGTTACAATGCTACATGTAGTACATTTAACAATCAGAGGTTTGCTGTAGTTTCTACAATTCGATATAGAACCACCGCCCTAACCAAAGAACCTTTGAAGATCCCCCTTTTTTCTGGGTGGAGCAGCGGCTGAATACATGGTTGAGTCCGAGCACCGATCGAGTCCTGGCTCGGTTGTCTGCTCTGTCCAGAAGGCAACTCCGCAGGACGTTAGCCGGCTCAGCATTCTGGGATAGCTGCCCAGGGGTCCCGGATGACCTCAAGAGTTAAAAGCAAACAGCGGGAGAGATAGACGAAGGCATGGAGGAAGCATGGAAACTGACAGAGAGACAGAGAAAGGAGGGATGGAGGTATGTGGATGAAGGCAGGGAGGGGGGAGGAGGTGGGAGAGAGATGGAGGGTGGGAGGTTTCTGAGAGAGAGAAGAGAAACTGAAGAGAGGGAGGAAGAATGGTGATAAAGAGAAAGACACAAGGATGATAAGACAGAGACAGAGAGAGGGGACAAAAAGGAATATAAAGGTATGCTACCAAAAGTATGTGGACCCCCTGCCTGTCTTTCGTGGCTGACACCACCAGTGTTTTAAGTTGTTCTGAACAGTCGAACGTGTGGTCAGAGAACACAAGAAAGAGCATTTCAAAACACTCTTACTCACACACCTGGCCTGTCGCAGAGCGAAGTGATCCTGAGATGGTCGGAATGTTACAGATACTGTCAGACATCGTAGAGGTGTGTGTAGAGGGACTTGGGGAAGGCCTCAAACTAGAACTGATTGGTATTAATTTTAAAGGGGTGGGACATGTGAACAAAACGTGTCGTATCGTGTTCGCATTACATGTTAATGGCCTGACCTTCAGTGTCCCGAGGCGGAGGGGTGGTGGTCAAGACTGTGCTTCCACATTTGTAAGAGAGCAACCACCGGATATTTCTGACTAGGGACCAGGGCAGTCCAGGGCCTTTTCAACTAGACCTTGGGAAACATTTACAGCTGTGTTTCTGGTGACAAAAAAAAAAACCAAACAAACAAAAAAAAAATAATATTTTTGACGGGAAGTAAAGATATCTTACACCCTGTTTTTTTTTTTTTCTTTTTTTTTTTTACAAGACCTAGGACATCTCCAGCCATACTTGTGGCAACCAAAACAGGTTTTTTTAAGTAAGGAGAAAGGAAAACAGGACCTTACCAAGTGTTTTTTTGTTCCTACACTTAATCAGAGCATTAGCACAGAACATTTAAACTAAAGAAACGAAAAAAGTTGCAACGTTTTGTAGACAAAATACATTGCCAATATTTATTCTTATTGAGATAAAAGAAGTTTTGCGAGCGGAATGAGTGGCCCCTGAGGTTTAGAAGCTGACGAGAGGGATGAATTGAGAATGTCGTCCCTCAGATGGACCTCATGAGCGACACGTCAGATCCGTCATTTCACTCACTGACTGGCCCACCTGCTTTCCCACACTCGTCTTCTCCTTGGCCTGATAATGACGCTTAAGAAGGTAATGGTGTAAATGAAAGCTGCCCCCTCCCCCCCACCCCCCTTACTTTCTATCTGCATGTCTCTCTATCTCTCGCTCCCTCTCTGGGGAACAAAGAGGCCTTATTATACCTCCCTGTCAGCGTCGCTCTGTGTCTCACCACTGTACAATCACTGTTTTCAGCAGCACTATCAGCATGGGGTAAATGGAGAGAGAGAGTGGGCGAGACAGGTAGAGAGAGAATGGGAATGTCTGTCTCCAGTGGCAGTATTCAACACTAGTTATCTAGAAGTGCTTTTTTAGTTTGAAGCGCACCGCTCGTTTGTTGAAAATGTCTTTGTGTGGAGGTTTTTTTTTTTTTTTTTCCTTTTTTTTTCTTAAAGCTTGAACAGGCAGTGTAATTTATTTGAGGCGCGCGTTCACATGACACACATAGGAACACACACGCACACACACTCCTTAAGTCGAGAGATATCTTCTTATTGGGGAATCTTTCAATAAATCAATGTGACTTTAAACACATTTCCCAGGCGACGCGGCTGACCTGATAAGAAGTGAACTAATCTCTTTTGAGGCTGCCGGGAGAGCTTTGAACCAAATCTACTGTGCATCTATCACCAAGGTTATTTGTCAATGGCTGCTAATCCCAGGTAAATTTCCCTGGTTTTATATCAGGGGTTCTCATGCCTGAAGTTTCTCGGCCTTGGGAAAATAAGAGAGCAGGCTTACAGAAAGTAGGGGAACAAAAGAAATGTTATGGATTTCAGCAGGAAAACAATGGGGCTGGGAGGGAGAGGGAGCAGGGAGGCACACAGAGAGAATGTGTTTGGACTGCATCACATGTGTCTTTATTAAGTAGTTTGGGAATGTAACGCGCAGACGTGAGCAGTCTTGCTATTTTATAAGAACACACCTGATACTGAAGTTTTTAATCTTTCTTTAATCACCCTATTCTGTTCTCATCCGGTGGAAAAACACAAATGACAAATCCTTCGTTACTGTAAATTTTCAATAATCGGTATATATTTTTTCGTCATTAAAGTAAAATTAAAGACATACTCTACTGAAAAACTTGTATAATAAACAAGACAAGAGTTACCTGAGCACAGTGTATGTTTCAGATGAAATAACCTTAAAAGGATCTAATCATAAATAAAATGAAAAGGAAATGTTATCGCGTGACACTTTCCTTAAGATGGTCCTTTATAACAACAAAAAGACTTACTGTATAACAGCGGTGCAGTCTTTGCAGATCTAACTCGTGCGACCTGTTGTAGGAGTACAACAATATTTTCGGGTGATGTTTCGCCTCATGGTTTTCCTCAGAAAATGCTCAGTATTTCCCGAACATTTAAATCCAAACAAACCATTTTGGCCGAAGTGTCAACTTTCACTGTGTTTGAATGGATTACATGGAAAGATATCCATGAAAAAAATCCCTGTGTGTCATTGAATATACAGTGGAATGATGTTAGATTGATCATATCGACAACAATTTGTGTTCATGAAGCTTTATTTAATATAGTGATATTCAGATTTGTTTACACACTGATTGAATTTACAGTTAGTTAAACTTAAGTTAATAGTTGTTTCACTGTTAAGAAACACGCATTAGTATTTGTTAAGCAATTGTTTATTGTAAAGTTGTAGCTGACGATTATAAATCTACAGTTTATTTAACTATAAATGTACCATTTTTATTAACAGTGTTTTTTCCAAAACGTTACAAAAAATTGTAAGCAACACCACATTTACCATAAATCAATGTTTCTGTGAATTGCTAGAGCATGTCACAAACTAAACCAACTCCCTCCAAACATATGATTACCTCCCCTGGGAATGTTTGGGCCCAGTCATACTCAGTGATCTGGCGCTAGAGATGTCTTAATAAGTACAGTTAATTTTGCAACGAGACATCACACCCAAAGATGTGCTCTCTCAAACGTCAGAGAGGCCCTTTGAGAGGTTAAACATACCACTGAACTGTGTGCTCACAACGTTTCAACGTCATCTGTCATGTCTGCACCCGCTCAAGGTCAGAGCAGAGATCCAGGCAGTCAGGTTTTGGTTACATGCGTGCAATTTACGAGCACACAAACTAACGATTGTGACCAGCGGCGGCTCCACAATGTGAAAAAATAATGGTCCTCCTTCACCTCATGCGCAGCGAACGAATTGTCCCACACACACACACTGTTTGGCAATAAATAATTGAGCGGCCACATTATTAAAAGTGGGAAGTTTCTGTTTTTACCATTTGTTGTGTCGCAATACCTCATGTGGAAAAAAAAAAAAAAAAAAACCCTTTCTTTGATTTTTCATCTCATTTTTTTCATTTTCATTTTCATCCTGCGTTCCCCCGCTTTTTTTTTTCTCTCCATCCCTTGAAGTCCTCCCCCGAATGTGCGCAGAAGATCATGGAAAATCTCTTGCCATATCTGTCATCTGTCACGCTCTCTGATGAACAGTTTTGATCTCTCGCTCCTCTGTTTATGGCCGTTGTCAAGCGAAAAGAGTCGTAGCCGTAAGTGCTTACACCAGCGCGTAAATAGTTTGACGTGTGGCTCTGTAACAAAGTTGTAGGAGTAAATAAGGAACCAAACAACCGCGCGGAATTGCAATTAAGCTGTACGTCTGCATTATGAAATGTTTGGAGCAGCGTGATTTCTGCTCTCTCTTTTACATTTCCGAGTCTTGATATCAAAAGTGTGTGTTCCTTTGTTCCAGAAAGACTTGTTGGCTGTGAGGGATCAAAGGGTAAGCAAAGTATATTATGGATAGCACTCAGCTCCGCACACACACATGCACACACACACACCACACAGTGGGATAGCAGAGGGATATGTGGAATATAATGTGATTGCTGCTCAATTCTTCCATTGTGAGGTCATGGTGTTAAGGTCCAAGTGAGACGGAGGATTTGCTAGAGAAGAAGACTTCCACAGCTGAGTGGAAAAGGCTTCAAACAATAACTTGCACAATTTTATACATTCACCCTCACATTTTTGGCACTTTGAGACAGTTTGTGATCCCTGCTGGGATTTCAAATAAAGTTATACGGCTTTGAACAACATTTGGCTGCTTAGCATTAGATTGAAATGGCCCGAGCTGCTGCCTACGAAGGGTTTTAACTGTGTCTTAAAGTATTTCATTTTTTATACTATAGAATACAAAACAGCTAACAATGAGAGATGGTAGCCTTATGGATTGTTGTTTTCAAGAATTCTCCCTTGAAATCCTGTGAAAGAGATATTTAATCTCAGTGAGGCCTTGTGTGGTTAAATAAAGTTCAGTGAAATGAGGGATGCAGTGGGAGGCAAGAAAAACAGATTTATTTCCAGTTAAGATAGCATTGTTTCTGGTAAAACAACAATTACAAAGTACAGTTGATGAGCATTTGATAGGAGAAATAGACATATTCATTTTTTGTTTTTGCAAATATAAAAAGTCAAACTGACATTTTTGAAACTCACAAACCAATGGCTTTTGAAACGATTGAGCAAAATTCTTGAACATAGACTATTACGGAGAACCAGCTGGAAAACAGTCAGCATGACAGTTTATTGTCCTGAACATTTTCTTTGTAAATTATTTGATCGCTCGAAAGTAAGAATGCAAACCTAGTCTTTGAACAGCACACAATTCCACTTTAAGAGTTGTTGAGTATAAAAGGATTTTGAGTATCAAATGAATTGTCGTGACTGAGGATGAGCTTAATTCGGTTTTAGAGAAACATCTGTCTTTTCGACAACCTCGGACCAAAAATAGCGGTGTCAATATTGCCCCTCACAAACCCACATCAGCTGTAACTGAGATAACGGTTATTCGGACACGTGAGACACAAATCAGCGTTACAGACCGGGACAGACAACCCGGAAGGCAGAGGAGAGGCCTGAGAGGAAAACGACAGAATGAGCGACACAGAAACAGAGAAATGGATAGAGTGAGTGATTCGGGGAGAAGGCAAAGACGAGATGGAAGAGGAGGGGGGTGTGGGGTGGTGGTGGTGGTGCTGGGGGGGTGGTGGGGGGCTGATCTTGGAAAGGTTTAGTATATCATAATTATCCCGTTAAGTAACGGCGGAGCAGCCTCCCCGGGGGAATTTGTCTTAAATGGAAGATTTGCAAGGAGAACGGGTCAGAGAGAAAAACGGCTTCCAGTCGGCAGGAAATCCTGTTTACATTTACATAATCATATCAACACTCACTCCTTCTTCTTCTTTGTCTCTTTCTTTTGGGTGCCTTTTCAAAAAAAAAAAAAAAAATGCAAAGAGACAAACGAGGGAGGGCTTTAGGCTGCTGCTTGTTGAAGTTTGTTGTTGTTGCTTCTTGTATTTTTTTTTCTGCTTGCTCTTATTTTCTTAAAAGTGCTGCCAGTGTTGGCAAGGTTGCCCCTTTTTTTTTAAATCTCTTGCCAGCGCCTCTTTTCAACATCTCTGTCTTTTCACCTTGTAATGTCCTCTTTGAGCGGGGGCTTGTCAGACCTTTTTGGCCTCTTTCCCTCGTGCAGGGGGGAAAAAAAACGAGGAGGGGGGGAGCAAAAAGCAAAAGAAAAAGAAAAAAGCTTAAGCATAAATAAAGTATGGCATGCCCGGCTGTGTGAGTCTTAATTGAGATCTGCTAAGAGCAGGCAGCAGATGTTTGTAGCAGCAACTGTTGAATCATCAGAGACCACTGAAAGCCTGTGAAACCATGTTAAAAAAGAAGCCAGGTGCTCCACATTTTTTATTTCTCACTTTCTCTGCCTTTTTTTTTCTTCCTTTACATCATGGAGAAGCAGAAGTGACGACGTGGAGTGTGTGTGTGTGTGTGTGTGTGTGTGTGTGTGTGTGTGTGTGTGTGTGTGTATGGTGAAAATAAAAATGAGAAAACACAAATATAGGGGTTATTAGCAATGCTAAACTGCTGTTAGGTGTCAGCTTCATGCATCTGCCAACAAAGAAAAAAAAGAAAGAAAGAGAAATGAGAGAAGAGAAATTTGACTTGAAGCTCAATCAAATCATGGAGCATAGACTGATTGCTAATAAGATATTGTAAGGTGATTAATGTTATAAATATATATATATTGTAGGTCATCAAACTGCCTCTCATCAAGCTTTATTTGAAATGGACTGTACAATATAGAGGTACTTTTTTTAGAATGTTATCCATTTACATTTCACTTAATTCATTCAAATTCATGTAAAGTGTGTACCAGCCGTTATACATAACGATATCGCTCTAGGTATATAACACAATTATATATTATAGGATTATGCAGTGAGTCTGATTCGTGAAAAAAACAACAACAACCAAATAACTGTGCAGATTCAGGTTTGCAGGGTTCCAATCCATGAGACAAAGCCATTCTTCAAAAACAGTGTCGTGAGAAAGATTTGTGTTTTCGTTTTTAAGACCGGGGCAGTTGTTAGCAGTTTAAGGAGTATGTTTTAGATGAACATGAACTTGGTGTTGTTGCTCCTCTTCTTGAATAACACATGGCCCCACATGTTCAGTGTCAGTTAGTGTGAGCTAGTGTAATTAAACAAAGTAGGATAAAAACCCTGGATTGATCTTGATACAGGCCCCTCTTCATACAGGGCCACATGACTAGTTGATAATGCAGGATCTTTATTATGTGTTCTGCATTAGAAGTGCAAAGTCCTTAACAAATTTGCAGTCAGTCAATTAATGTACAACTGGTTGATATAAAGTCAACGTGGGACTCTTGGGGCCCATGAGAGTTTAGAGCCCCAGGGCAGTTGCCTGTTTTGTAATCCCGCCTTGTTAACTACATTCATTCTTTCATTCTTTCATCCAGTCCCTCACAGTTTGTCACCCTAGCCCCTAGTGGCTGGAAAGTTATGTGTCCACACACAATCAACTAGAATCAGTAACTTGGCTACAGTGCAACACAGTGTGTGTTCTTCGAATACATTTCAGATTTCAGATTCAGATATTTATTTCTTGATCAGGTTAGCTTTGAAATAATAACAAATAAAAGATAATTAATGAAGTTATACCAGCGACAGGTTCTCTGTGATTATAAAAGGTAACTGTAGCCGGGGCCGAGTAGCTTTTATTATGCTTTTATTTCTTCAGGATTCTGTCTTCAGTTCTGCATTTTTTTTCTTCACTTTTTTGACCATGTTCTTCTTTAACTAATATAAATATTTAATATAACTCATTTGAAATGGAGCCACATATTACTTAGATTTAAGGAGGAGCCTCCAGAGGTGGAGAACACTGACTCACCAGCATCTATCTATAGGACAGGCCCTGACATTTTGGCTTCATTATTTGAAGTTGAGATTTATCACTCGACTCATATTTCCTGTCTGTGTCAATCTTTACGAGTGAGTTTTATAGACTTAAGCAAGGCAACACACTTAGTGTTGCCCTATATATGCATATTGCCCTATATAATATTGCCCTATTTGCTGCTGTGTCTAGTTCATTTTCTCCTCCCTTTGCGATCCACTGAACGTATATCCTCCATACTGTGGCATCACACTCCTTTCCTCTGTCCTCTTCTACTTCTTTTCCCAGTCAAATGTATGGTTGGTGATGGGGACACATTTCAATGGCAGATTAACAGACTCCTTCCTTACCGTCTCCCATCTGGCCTAATGCCACACCGAATTAGTAACCAGATATGTCACCAGCACAGCGCTGGTGTGGTTAACACCGTACGCTTCTGGGAGGGCCGTGGCTTGCAGATTAGCACCTACAATTAATACAATTGACTCGCAGGAAGGCCATCTGCTCTCTTGTGTTCGGTAGTTCATTGGTGCTGCACTTCAAAAAACCAAGAATCGGCCGAGAAGTTTGCAAGGCCCAGTAAAAAAAACTGTTTGTGTGTGGGTATTAGGATCGGTCAGTGCCAAGGACCTCATGATGGAAATTTGATTTAAACTCCGAAGGTCATGACAGGATGCCATAATCAAATCATACACAGCATATCGCTGTCCTGTTTTACAGAGTCAGAGTTGGGTAAAAACTGCCCTAAAATTACTCTTTTCACTAAAAGTTTTAGTGTTGGATTGAACATTTCACAAGTTCAAATGCTCAAACAGTTCCTAAACTCCCTCCGTTACATCATCGTCCTCCTCTTCTGCCTGTTATTTGTTGTAGAAATAACCCATTGGCGAGAATATATGTTTGCAAAGTATGTTTCTTAGTGTAGCAACTTTATGGTTGTTTAGGTTCAATTTTATTTTTTTTAATTTTCTCTGTTTATGCTCCGGTTGGATTCAGGCACAAAAACCTGTTGGTAAGAGAGAGGACAACATCAAGTTTTGCCATAAAATAGCTGTTTGGTTCCCACAAATATGGCTGGAAATTGTCCCGAGGTCTCCTAAAGATTGTCCTGTGGTTTCAAACGTACAAATGTTGAAACATGGTCAGGAAATGTGGTCGCTTGCTCAGCAGCTATCTTGCTGCACACCGCCATCCCCTCCTCCGCCTGATATAAAAGTCAGATCATAGACATGTAATGAAAATGTGATATGACATGTTTTGTAAACTTGACAGTAGGTAAGTAACCTATGACATGTACAAATGTGAGCTTATGTGGTTTGCGAGCGCAGCTTAAAAGCACACAGAGGTTCTGTGAGTTGAAGCATATTTAATAACAATAATCATATCAAAGGACCTCTGTAAAGTGAGATTTAAAAGGTAGCTGTAGCCGCACATAATGTTCAGGCAGGTCTTCTCAAAGCCTACAAGCCCTTATGGAAAAGACAAACCCAATTTGTTGCAGTGCGCTAATACAAACACCCACTCGCATGGCCTTTAGCCTCTGTCTTTATCTCAGAGAATGAGGGAGGATGTTAGTTCATGTACGCAGAAAGCTGGCCTAAAAAAAAGAAAAAGAAAGGAAAAAGCGATTGGTGACTACAATCTGTGAAGATGAAATGACCTCACCTTCTCCTGCCCCTCTTCTCAGCAGAGGATGGATGGTCCATAATGGTTTAGGAAAAAGCTCAAATACTTGATTTCCTTGCACTTGAAGACAATGTTGAGTTGCAGAATGACAGAAACACACACACAACACGCTTTGAAGAGACAAAAACTGAAAGACAGAAAACAAGTTCTGGTGTATAACAGCCTCCGTTTGACCATGATAGGACCAGGGCATATGGGTAATCTGGCAGTTTCATGATTCCCTTCTCTCCCTTTTTTTTTTTTTGCCCTTTCCCTCTCTTCTACATTAGACGACAGGCTTTTTTTTTTCGAAGCACAGTGTGTCACAAGCATTTAAGATGTGGCCTTTTTTCCCCTGCACATTCCAACACCATTATGCTACATTGTTGCTGAATAAAAGGCTGTATTATGTTCCAGCCCCCCCAGTAAAAGGGCAGAAGTGGACCCAGTTTTTATCTGCTGAACGAATCAATCAGGATTATGTCAGCTGAAAAGAATCACAGACAGCAGTCGCCAGGCACTGTGTCTCTGTGTGTCTGAGTGTGTGTAAGTGTGTATATCCCCTCTCTGCGCGTAAAAGGATGGGAAATCTGCAATGGAGGGAAGCACTTGTTGGTTATGAACATGCCCGGCTTGGTGACAAAGATGTCATTTGGGGTCTAAAAAGCTGATTTTTTTTTTTTTTTTGTCTATTTATGTATTTACCCACTCCCCCTCAACCCACCCCTTTCTCCTCCTCTGTGGGAGGATTGGAAGGGCACTAATTATCATTTCAGCAGAAATGATTAGGAGATCAAACAGGGATCGAATGCCATTTCCTTCCATTAATGCAGGGGGTTTAGAGTGCCTGTCATGGCTTGGCTTGTCCTAGGGCCTGTGGAGAGAAAAAAAAAATATAACAGGGGGAGAGAAAGGAGGGAAGAATGGAGGATGGAGAGGCTTAAGAGGAACAGAGCGAGGGAGGGACAGGAGTTTGGCAACAGAGAGAGAGAAGCGCTATTCAGTCAAAAGGCCAGTGGATTTTTGCGAAATATAAGTTGAAGACCAGAAAGCCACCATCTGCACAGGGACAGACAAGTAGAACTGCTGTGACTTCTTGTGTGATTTGGTGAAAAACTTGTACAGACACTGAACTCGGGAAAAGGGATATTTTGAAAACTCCAATCGACAGGGGAGCTGCGATGGTTAGTCAAATAACTGATTATTCGATCAAAAGGAAGCTAGTTGCTGACTGTTTTAGCAATCATTAAATAATGCAAGTAATTCGTCAAGCCAAATGGCCAACATTTCTGGTTGCTCTTGTCATTTATCACCGAGTAAGGAGTCTATGCATTTTGGACGGGTGATCGGAATGAAGAAGCAATATAAAGATGTCACTTTGGGCTCTGGGAGTTTATTTTATTGGTATTTTTCTAACATTGTATAGAGTAAACCCGCTAAATACCTATAGTACTATCAGAACATTTCACAATTGAAAAACCTTAACTGAAAGGTTATTTGAAATAAGTTTCATCCTTCCTTTAATAGTTTTGCTTCAGCCAGCTACACAGCATGTGCGTACGTCATCCATGACTAATACAAGCTAAACTCAAACTGTGATGGGGAAGATAGTGAAGGGAGGTGAATTGGCAGGTTCAAAAACACGACGAGCGTGGCTTCAAACGGGATCTATCGGGAAGAGAAGTAGCAGGAGGAGATTATTTCAAGCAGCCCAGTTGAAATTGAAGCTGACAACAGTGAATGTAGCACGAGTGCTATCGGCTACTTAAGTAGCCCCCCTGTGGCGTTCACAGCATCTGCTAACGTAAGCAGCAAAGGGCGCAAAAACAGTGAGGAGATATGACGCAACGTCAGTCATAATGCTAGTACCTGCAGAGCCTAATGTTATGCCACGATCTGGGTAAGGCTCCAAAGAGGCTTTTTCATGGTGTCAGAAGTCCTCCCGATGACTGTTGACAGATCTTGATGTGTAAACAGAAATGGAGCACCCCTTTAAAAACAGGCACCACACATATATTAAGAAAGCATCTTCCTGTCACGAGACTTTCTGTCGACATTTCTTGAAAAATCAATTTCTCAGTGATGTGTATGTGCAACCTAGCCTCCTGTGAAGACACAAGTTTGAAAGTTTGAGGCTAAACGCGAAACCGGAGCACAAACGAGCAACGCCGGATCCGCACCAAACAAAGTTCGACGCTTTCCATTAAAAGATCAAAGACACTTGAGGTGGATATCTGCAAGATTACCGAGAACAGTGAAGCAGAGGGCGCGGAATGGAGACAGCGGATGAGGTTGTGATTGTTTCAGCACGTCAGATGAGAGAAATGTCAAAGAGAATGTGAGAGATGACCTCTGTGTTCATCGCCCATTAATGACCCTGCAGCTCCCAGCTTCATTTTCCCTCTCATCAAAAACATAAAAAAAAAAGCATTTCCTCCTGTCTCCAATAGTCATTTCCCCCCGCATTGTATTTATGTATTGAAAAAAAGGTAATAGATCAAGCACATTCCATTATTCTCTTATAAGATCATTAGCAAATATAATTAGATATGAAAGAAAGTAATTTGGAGAGGAGAGGGGAGAAAAGCGCTATCAGGCAGAGAAGACAGATTGTAGCATCAGAGTGTTTGGGCTTAAATTGCTCAGCGGAGGTATTATCAAGCCGGCAATCTTTTAGCCTCAGAAATAGTTTTGGAGTCAGAGAGCGAAAGATAGAAAGAGGCCACTAACATTCACTTCATTGTGTTTCCCCCCAACCGCAATCTGCATTCTTTTTTACATTTCACTGGCTTTCCTTTTTCGTTCTTCTTTCTTTTTTTTTTTCCACCGCCGAATCCTTCCATCCTGTCACACGCATCACCTCATATTAGACCTGAGAGTTTGCAGCAAAACAAAACTGAGTGTATAAAAAGAAAACAAGTTGACATGGAGTCATCACACACAAAAAACACATTATCACAGACAACAGAGAGCAGCTATCCTTTTCTCACCCGCCTCTTGCACATATTGATTCGGCTTTTGTATTATTTTTGCAACTTAAAAAAAAAACGAAATAACACACAAATTGCATTCTGCCTTGAAGTCGCTTTCGCGAGGAACCTTTTTTGCCGCTCATCTTGTCTCTTCTCTCTCGCGCGCACATGCAACTCCCCCCACCGCCGCTCCCCCCACCCGCCCCACTCTCCACCTGCGCGCAGGAGTTTTTGTCACTCTTTGTTGCACCTTAACACCACACTATGTTTGTCTAATAGGGATCTGAGTCGAAAGCAGACTGAGAGCACAACAATCCTGCTGCGTTTCACCACAAATTTGCTTCTTTTTTTTTTTTCCCTCACCCCTTCTTCTTCTTTAGTAGTGCTTTGAGGGATTGTGGGAGGGAGGGAGAGGAGTGTGGGAAGGGTGCAGTGGAGGGGTGGCAGGGTGGATGTGGATTTTTCTAGTCTTTTGTGTGAATCACAGGGAATGGTAACTATAAACATCCTGTATTCATTAAAACCATCTAAAAATACAATTTTGGAGGGGGGGGGTGCGTTCACTTCCTCGTCGCTCCTCCTCGGTGTATACAAGCAGGCCGTGTTATGCCTGGTGCCGCTCATATTTACATATTTATAAATACTGGGCTGTACAATGAGACGGGGCTGTGCCAAGAACAACACTTTCTGCTAGTGCAGGGCTCGGATGCCTGAGTGGGGGAACAAAGAGCCACAGCCACCTTCAGTGGCACACACAGGGCTCACAGAGCTCGACTTTACACCCTCTAAAGTCCATATGGATAGACGCGATGACAGATGACTCACTGCACACACACTACTTTAATGCCTGTTTTCTTGTTTTTATAGTTCTTTTATATGAGACTGATATATTGTGAATATAAGACAACTTTCATTAATACATGTGTATCCGGACAATCAGCTGCATCCCGATTCAGTGGCGTAGAGACTCTGAGTTCAGGGCAGTGCAACCTCTCCTCATCCGGCCTTAAAGGCACAGTTCAGCCAAAATTCAAATTCAGTCATTATCTACTCAACCTTAAGCCAATGGGGCAAACAACATTACACATCCTAATAACAGCTGAAGTAGACAGGGACTTGTTTAAAGAAGAACATTTTAATTGATTTGAAAGCATGTCATTTTCACCCCTTTAGAGCCCAAATCTTCACCGTAGCTGTTAAGCTAAACAAAAAAAAAAAAAAAAAAAAAAAAAAAAAAAAGAAAAGAAAAAAAAGTTGTTGTTTTTTTCTGCCCTCCCATTGTGTTCATCATTTTGTGACAAATGTGTCATGTGGCCCTCAGTCCAGCCTGGTGCTCCAGTAGTATATATTAATCCAGATAGATTGTCAGATTGGGATATAGTGCCTCCACCTTAACACAGTAGAGGTGAGTAGAATTGCAGGGCTTATCTCATTGAAAAATAAAAGAACTGAACACTGGTGTGTTTACCCAAAAAACAATATGCTTATTACTCTGGATAATTCACAGAACTTGCTTTAAAGAGTTTTCACAGAAGTACTCATGAGCTACTTTACTACAGAAATGATAATAAACCGTTGACGGTGTGTTCTGTTGAGTATTCAGAGTAACAGGAACACTGTTTTAACAATGCATTGCTGTGAGCACCACAAACAGTGTGGAGTGAGTGGAGACAGACATCTCTGAGACCGTTTCAGCATCTTACGGAGTCTTTCACAAGCATGAATCGAGACTGAACACAAAATGTCAGCTGGGGGGGCAGGTTCATTCTATCTTAAAATACCTACTAACCTCCAAAATATCTATGAGGTGAACTCTAATGGGCATCAAAAATAGAAACGATGGAGTAGGAAACTGCTGAGACAGTGGCATCAGCATTTCTTAGTCATTAGTATGTTTAATATGAAGAAATGCTGCACAAATGTGCCACTGCAAAATGCCAGCTTCCACTTGGTAAGTGCCTGTTGTGTGATGTTTTCACAGACTGCTATTAATGTGAGGTGATGCCTCTGAGACCGCACACTCACACTTCCTCACACACACAAACACACAGACACACACACACACACACACACACACACACACATAGTCCACTGTATCCCAAGGCGTTCTCCGACACATGCTCAGAGTGCAGTGTTATGCCATTGTTCCATCCTCCTTCCCATTTATCCATTCTGTTAAGCATGACACATGTATTAACAGTGGATGGATCCTGGAGCTGTGTGTCCTCACACCATATGTTTTCCTTTCCCGGGCCCTCTCCTCTCCAATAACCACCACTGTCTCCATCTGCTGTCTCGCAACACACCACTAGAGGGCGCACTTGCTCTTTTATATTGTGTTTTCGGAGCATCATAAAGATATAAGTATTAAATGTTAATTTACTTTACTGTTGTTAGATGAGAGAATAATAGTGAGATAACTGTAGATTAGGATACATATTTATCAATATCACTTTTCCATTGTGTATGCACACCGCATCAACCCCTATGAAGGGCAGACTCTTTGAAGGAAACAAATAAATAAGCCGTGCATGCAGCCTTCATGTGATAAATGAATGCCAGGCAGGTTCTCTGTGTCTGTGAGGTGCATCTGCCGCCTGCCCGAATGGGAAATTAAAAACTGCGAGGGGAAGTTATGCTAAATCTATAAAGTTGGCCAGGAAATTTCCCCCCCTTCGCAGCGGCAGTTGTTTGGGGAGAAGGAGCACCGTGCTTAAATAATAACATTCCAGGTGGCTTAGTTAATGAACAGTGAAAATCAAATATGGAGCCTAATCTGGAGCTCGTTACAGGAAGTTTCTTTACAGGGAAGTCAAAGGCAGGAAGTGCCCTCGGGGACTGACGAGAGACTTTTTGAAGCTTCAGAACAGGGAAACTTTATTTTTGTTTTATTTTAGTTATGGCTGGCTTTATACGTAACATAAAATTGTCACAGTAAATCTCAGGGACATGAACAAATGACAGATGTGTGTGTCATGTTGGCTTCTTTTGTTTTTTTTCAGATAAGTAAATTAGCTTCTCATTTAATTTAGACTTTTAATACAGATATGTTGAAAGTGAATCTCCAATGTCTAAATGTATGCAGAGGTATGCTCAGCCACTTATACATTCCATTGTCTCATTTATTGTGTTAGCTTGCCATCTTGTGGTGGAAGTTGGTCATGAACTCATATCCTTCCCTGGTGAGGGATTGTTATCTGAGATGCACTGCACATATGATGAGATAACACATATTAGTTTACGATAAACGGGACCAGCCCTTCAATGTTCATGGCTGTACGCTCACAACTAGTCACATTAATGATGTCTTGTATGATATGCGATATTATAAGTGCACATTAAAAATCTGATTTAATCTTCTATGTCCCAGTTTTTCAATGAGAGCTTCTACCAGAATCATCAGAATTTAAAACAAGCTATTTGTAGTTATCCTTAGTATTACTGGAAGCATCCGCAGTGAGTAACATGGAGCATTAACAGCAGAAGGCCGTATGAGACATACAGTGGACTAAGTGTCTGTCGCAGCGATGTGGGGTTTGTTCACAGCGTGCACAACGGCTAGAGAGTTATTACCCAGTGTTGAATCTAAGAGATGTTTTATCATGTTATTAGCTCTTTATTTTCCTTCTGTTACGGCACCACTTCCTTTCATTTTGATATCCATTTCCGTCCTCGTGAAAGCACAGCTCAAATAAACCCGTGTTTTAATTTGGTTTTGTCAGATTCATAACACCACTTTAAAAGAACATGACATGCAAATGTGTTCAGCTGTGTTTTATTGCAAAATAATTTTCTAAGAACTTGCTGAGGGAATGAAAGTGTAGAAAAAGGAGGGGCGGGGGCTGGGGACAAGTTGTATTATTTAGCGGCCGCTGCTGTGGGACCTAATTACAGTTATGCATTTGTTACTGTCTCACCGAGTCTTAAAACTTTTTTTTTTTTATTAGAATTACTCACTTCACTTCTCACCCACTGTCACACTCCCTGTCACACTTATTGAGCCAACCAAGTTGCTTGTAACAAGTATGAAACTACTCCAGTTGTCATGAGCGTAATGTGTTACAGTGGCGTCTCAGATCATTTTAGAAATGATTATTTCACAATCTCACTGTGTAAGCCCCTGTGTATGGCAAACGCCAAGATAAAATTAGGACTGAATAAATGTAGATTTGTGCAGTAGATGTAGCAATCTACTGAAAGCTCTGCTGACCTGGCATATATAAATATCAGCTTCTTGCCTTCCTAATAGTTAATTACAGTGATTGTTCGAGGATGTGATGGGCTGGACAGAATAACAATTACACCCTAGAGTGCAATACAAAGCACAATACAGTAGTGCTGCAATAATGAGGTTAACTTTTAACTTCAAGGGCCGGAACTCTATTATACTGTATGATGTGGATAGTCTGCGTTAAGCATTTACAACACATCAGATGACTTTAAAAGCAAAAAGATTTTTCTGTTGCTAGTCCTAGTTGTCTCGTTTTTTTTTTTTTTTTTTTTTTTTTTTTTTTTTTTTTTTTTTTTTTTTTTTTTTTAAATAATAGGCACAGCTCATATACGGTAGAATCTGAATCCAGGATTAGAAGACTGACTCTGCTAACCTTTTAATTTACATTTCTGAAGTATTGTGAAGAAACTGCTTGGGAATAACCAAAGTAGAAGGAAGTTAAAATACTATAATGACAACTACAAGTATAAACTTACCAGGTATTACTGCTGCTACTATGTAGCACTTTGAGTAAGATTACTGTAGAAGTGATATGTTGTTACATGGAAATTAAGTTGCCACAATACTTTGGTGAAGTGACAGAGAAAGTTCAGTTGTTTGGTCTCATTTTAAAGGCTCGGTGTGCCAATGTTCTTGTTGCACAAAATAAACGTAGCAGCCACTGCTTTCAGTATTACATACCTAATGTATCTGTAATTTCCATTTCAAGGTACTGTACACTTGACGTTGACGTGTCCAGTGTTACTATGTTGTTCTCTGTCAAATGCAGATTACCTGCATGTTTCTATAAAAGAGTAGGCAGTGCAAAAGTAACTACCGGTTAAAATGTGAGACCTCACAATTTAAATTATCAGCTGACAAACTGTGTTGGGGAAACAAATGCTAAATACTAATAAACAAAGTATAGCACAAGTGTAATTCCCATGTATGTGCCAACCAAACCTTTCTATTCTGCGTTATATTTTCTCTGTAATTCCCCAGCTCTTTACAGTAATACCTGCTAATTCTACTACCACAACCTGTCATTATATTATACTGATTATACGGATTTCAGTGTTGCAAGCAATTTCTTCATATTACTCCTTTTATTACACCCCTGTAATAAAAATGATCGTCCATAGACTTGTTTCTGGATAGTTTTCACTGGAACTACTTTATACAAATGAAATAATCCCCAGAAAAAAACTGTTGACAGTTAGATCTATGGATTATCCAGCACGGCAAATACAGCTGCATTTTTAAAGGTCCCCTGTGTAGGATTAAGGCAGAAATGGAATACAATATTGAGAATTATGTTTTCATTAGTCTATAATCACCTGAAACTAAGACTGCAAGATGTTTTTGTTACCTTATATCACGCAGTTTATATCTACAGAGGGAGCGTGTCCCCTTCCACAGAGTGCAACATGTTGAACTACCATGTTTCTACATTAGCTCAAGGCAGACAAAGCAAACATAGACTCAAGAGAGGGCCTGTTTGGATTTTATAACATTTTTAGTGACCAACGAAGGGTAGGGTAAGGTGAAGTAAGTTCGGTTGGTTGCAATCTGCATCCACACCACTAGATGCCACTAAATCCTACACACTAGATCCATAAAATGTTTTTTTTTTAAATGATGAGTCCACCACAATCAAATTCATCATCATTCACCTCCTTTATATCAGGTCAGAGACATACACTCAGATCCTGGACAAATTAAACCAAAATTATATTAAAACCTAGCTATAACTGCAGGTAAGTGAGAAAAAATAATCTCTGTAATTTGGGTGAAATGATACATTTTTAGGTTTGACACAGTAGGCCAAGGAAAATTGTGAAAAGCTGACTGAATCTATCAATTTGGCCCCTGACCGTATAATGCATTGATGTAAAAGTGTATGTGTATGTGTACTGCAGGGAGGGTCTGTGTGTTGGGTCCGTGGTGCTAATCTGCCTCTTGTTCTCTCATTGGCCGTAGTGCATCTCTGGGTAGGAGAGGAGGACCAGCCCATGACCCATGACCCCGCGCTGACCCACGACCCCAACCATCTTAACAACGACCTTAACCACCCTAACAACCATAACCTAGGCGACCCCGAGGGGCTGGACGCCCACGCTGTAAACAAAGACTAACGGCCCACACCGGAGCAAGGCAGGATGATGAGGAGGATGATGATGATGATGATGATGATGATGAAGGCGATGAGGAGGAGGATGAAGGATAAATGAAGGAATACACTATTACAAAGACTTTATTTAAGATGAAAAAAAAAAAAACACATACTACCGTCAGAGTCAAGAGAAGGCAAGAACTATATGAAGGAAAGTTTGGGACAGTTTTTCCTGTGGGGACGGATTTGCGAGATGGACCTAATGACTTTTGCAAGTGATGGCAACTTTGCTGTTTTGTCTCCTGTGGTCTGAATGCCCCTTGTCTTCGCTGTCTTCTCTCTTATACAATGTTTTGGTTTTGTTTTCTGTTTTTCTTTTGATGAAACTACCTGTCTGATTAGCACTTCCTGTAACTGGCACCGCAATCTCTGATACATTCCTTGAGCTAGAAAGGTGTGTCTTTTTTTAATTAGGGTTGAAGTCTAGTACTTAATCAAATGCTTTCAAAGACTTTTGCTCCTCCTGTTCAACGAAGACGTCAGTTGTTTCTCTACGGACCACCATTATATTGTAGCTGGAATGTATTCTTCTGTAGAATAGAAAACTCAACTTTACCGGACTGTTGACAGAGACCAAGCACACTACCTGTCATAACAGCCACCTCTGGCTCTCCTATCAGCTGTCATATAGTTACTATTTATGTCCCACGACCATGCATCACACTGATTATGGTTAATAAAGGACAAGGCACCATGTGACAATCTACAACACACACTTGTCTCCAGAATAAGATGGCATCGCTGGTGGAAGAAACAAACCCATAGACTTTTGATGATGGTGGTGCTAATGATGATACGACAAAGACAGAATATATTCAAACTGCCCTAAATGTACTTATAATACTATATCCCCCATAACCAGGCCACTACAGGCCCTCACCCTGCTATATGACTCCCTTTGTCTTCTTTTCTTGTACTGTATCATTCAACACAGCGCCCGTAGACGCTTAATGTACATAGAGAGTTATACAGTAGTTAAAAAAAAAATGAAAAAAAAAAAGTTTTAAAGCATTTGTGACGAGGACAAGCAAAGAAGTGACAGTAGTTTACACGGCCACGTTCTCAAAAGGTAGGCATTCTTCTAGAGTTTGACGGAGAAAATCTAAAAAGAAAAGATCTCAAAAGCAAAAAAAAGGGGGAAACAGTTTCTTTCTTTATCGCCCTCCACCCCTTTTCTCTCCATCTCTCATGTCAACCTCAAGGACTCTAGTGTTGCAGATGTTTCTAAAATACTGCCACTGATCATTGTTGCACAGTGTTACTGACTACTGAAAATGGTTTGATGTATTTACTTTAAGATGAGAAAAAAAAATGAACAAAAAACTGGAAAAAAGACATATTGTGTATAGCCTTAGATACCAGTCATCTGTTATTGCTTCTACAAAGCTATGTAGCTGTGCTAGACCGTAGGACGTAGGGTTGATTTTATTTTTAATTTTTATATGTACTGTACATTAATGCCTTCTCCATTTACTGATCAAAAAAAAAAGAGGAAAAAGATGACAATCGTCTCCTGTGCTGAAAACATATTTGCCCCCATATATACAGAATCCATTATGCATAGCGGGACTTTATCCTTTCTTATTTCTTTCATTTGTTTTGGTTCTCAGAAGTATTTTGCACTGTGATAGTATTATAAATCCAACTTATACAGTACAAAACTAGCTAACTAACTAAACTGAAGGTGTGTGTCTGTGTGTCCCTTGGCATTGTGAAATGTTTCTACGTCATTTTTTGTGAACCCAGAGAAAAAAATTCTAATGCGGTATGTACAGTTCAAATATAATACTTCTTTATTTTAGTTTGATCAACCTCTATACTGTATGTGGCTTTGACAAATTGTTACCCAGATTTCTTTTTGTATGCTAATACCCTTTTGACCTGCAGCATAGGCCTGTTACTGCTCCAGTAATAATTTCCAGTGCTCAAATTCCAACTTGAGGAGATTTCGCTGCAGTACAGCCTGTACTTTTTTTGTTCCATTTTAATTTGATTCTTGTAGATTACAATTAACCATTCTTTCAATTTCAATATGCCAGGAAAAGAGGGGAGTCAAATCTAAAATAAGAGTGAGACATATGAAAAGTGAGAAGTAATGGTTGTAGGGAAATATAACAGGGTGTTTGAAGGGAGGAATTCTGGAAATGGGGTCTGAGTAAACCAATCAGACGAATCCTGCAGGAGGCACTGACCAATGGCTTTGACCCCTGACCCTATCTCTGTTTTCCAGGGGTGTAAAGATGAGAGATTAATGGTGAGAGTCTCGCTTGGACTCTCTCCTTCTCTGAACCAGCTATAATGAGCATTCCACTCCACATATTATGTACAAAACCTGTCTTGTGAGCTGAACACTCTTTATGTTTCGCTGTACCCTCATGGCAGATGCTTCGTTTTGTAACTACTGAACTGTACTTATAGTAAAAATAAAATGTATTCAAACTAAAAAATGGATTGTCACAGTGTGCAACGGTCTGTTTCATGTTTTTAATTTCTTCGTTTCTGACAGACTGAGAATCAGGAAGGCGAGCTGGTATGTCGGAGTGCCACCGTGTGATCAGATGTGGGTAAACTATTTGGAGAGCAGTCCATCACTTCAGCACAAGTTATTATCTCTGTCAATTTGATGGCAAAGCTTCACGGGCTGTGATCATGATGTCGAATGCGCACAACTAAATTACTGTCTGCAACACTTTGTCTCCCAAAGGTGCTCTTAAAGTAGCTGCAGGGAAAATATGGAGATGATGGCAGACACGTGAGTGTGCTCTGAGTGTGTGTCTCATAGCGACATGTAAAGGGAAGATTCAGTTTCATTTAGATGACAGAAAATCAGCCACAGATTAGAGACGTGTGCAGTGTGCATTGTACATCTTTGTCTCTTCGCTCAACTTGTCTCAGGCCCCATCCAATATATGGTAATGTTCTTTTCTACTGACATTGTCTCTACGCATCTGACATGTGGTGTGTGGTTGTCCCCCGTGGTCTATATATCTATATCTATATCTATATCTATATATATGTATATATATATATATATATATATATATATATATATATATATACACCAACAACAGGTGCAACATTCTTTCAAGACTGAAAACCAACTGTAGGTAACATGACGACATGCATCAGTGTATCAGATCACAAAATCTGATATATTAGCCAATGGCCAAACTGTCATTAGCAGATCTACAAAAGGTTGTTCCACACAGGGTCAAGCATTTAAATTCAAATATGCAGGTGGAAGTCAGACTCAGATCTGAACTGAAAGTAACAGTATAACAATGAAAAAATATTACAAGTCCTGCATTCCACATCTAGAACAAGTATGGCTATATTATCAACTACAGATGAGCTAAGTGTAAAAAATGACTAGCGATGTTATCTCACCATCAGTGATGCCCATCAACAAATACACTATCTGAGCCATGAGTAGTTAGGTGTCATTATTTAATGATTACATTAGTACTAAGTCGTTATGAATGCATTATCACATTACGGGTCACATCACACCCGTCATGCTGCCTTCATTTTGATCTCAACTACACACCTGGAAAGTTAAGTGATAAATCATGCATCCTTGTCATGGTATCTTGCTAAAAACAAAATATTTCCAACAACAGACAGACAGACCGACAGACAGACAGACAGACAGACAGGCAGATAGACAGGCAGATAATCCCAGCTACAACAGGTGTCTCAGAACAGATCTTACCATGATAACACACACACACACACACACACACACACACACACACACACACAGAAAAACACTATCAGCCAATGCTGTCATGGCTGCTGAACAGAAGTAAATGTACTCAATAACACACAAAGCTGTGTCACATTGTCCTCGTCATCATGACCTAATTCTGATAAATAAAATAAACACACACATAAACACACTATACAATTCTGTACTGTAATAACTGAGGATCAATAAAATGTAACCCTTTCTTTATGTGTTTTTAAACTATTTAGTGGGAGTATCAATTGTTATTAAACTTTTAAAATCCATTTTAAAATCTGAGCGCAGTGAATGTTTGGATCAGATGCATCTATTTACGACATACATTACTACGATGCTTGTGATAAAAGAAAATAAGAAATTACAAACTACATCCATGACTCTTTCACTTCCAACCTTTTAAAGAAGGTAAATTGAAGCCAGATATTATTTTGGTCCAATTTAATCCACAACCCATGATAATCGAGACCAGCCTAATGTGCAGTTATGAACGTTACACTGAGACATAGAACACGACTTCATACGCTGTGTTGCTGTGTTTTTAATTGTTTTGTTTTCTTTTTACAGATATTAAACAAAATAAGTATTAATCACAAAGGGGATTTAATCAGTTAATTTCAATACATTTGTGTGGCCTTAACATTAATTAATTTGGGTTTATCCAAGGTAAAGTTAGTGATTAAATTAAGGTTAAAATAAATGAGTGTCAGTTTATTGTGTATCAGGGTGACACGTCAAGAACTCAACAAAGGGTAGACAAAATCTAAAAATGTAAGTAATCTACATGTTTATGTGCATTTACGTGTGTGTGTGTGTGTGTAAAGTATAGTATAGCATAGTATGTAATTTTGCATAACATTGTAAGTATCTAAAAAACACTAGAACTCCCCCACACATCAAAGGGTAACGCCAATGCAACGTTTCCTCCCCTCACTGCCTTTCAAAGGAGGAAATATTACACAGTTTCATTGCCCCCCTCTGTCACCTGAAACCTGATCCGCACCACATTGATGGAATCCGTACGTGGGTTAACCTCGCATCAGGACCCTAAAGACTGTTGAGCCGCTGGGAGGCTGCCCAGGTCAATGCCTGACTAATTTTTAAACGGATCAGCTGCATCGCACCAGATGTGGGAGGCCTCCTGCCACGAAGACCCCGAGTCTGTTCCCAATAAAGCTCACATCCGGAGAAAGTAACTGTTTGACTGCTTGCTACCTACACACACACACACGCGCTTACACACACATGGTCGAGGATGTTTCAGATTGCTGGATATGAGACTGAACAGGAACAATCAGGATATTACTGGTTCTGCCAGTGTGTGTCTGTGTATATTTTTAGTGTGTGCATCATATTGTATATTTTGGGTGCACGTGTGTGCTTGTATGTATGCCACTCATACACATTTGAGTAGGCGTGCATCTCGATGTAAGAGTGCACGTGTGTCTGATTAAAGAACACATTAGGTCATCTCTCATTCAGTCCGGCCTGTCGTGTGTGTGTGTGTGTGCATGTGTGTTGCTGTAGTTGTTCAGCTGAGTAATTTCAACATTTGAAGCGACCTCTTTCACAGTGTGAGGAACACAGCTCTTTGCCCTTCATTTAACTTCCTCTCTCATCATTTTCTCTTGCTCTCTCCCTTTGTCTTTCATTCTCTCTCTCTCTCTCTCTCTCTCACTCTCCGGTATCCATTTCCCCTCATTTTCCTCCATTGCATGTTATGCAGTCGTGTGTGTAAGCACGTGTTTGTGCGTTCCTGCCGCCGTCTTCTATAATTGTCTGCGTACTCGTCTGCGTGTGGATTGATGTGTTTAAGATGACGCTCTGCAGTGGTTGCAGTTATGCCAGCGTTCAGTTGGTCGCTGGGCAGATGGTGACCTGCAGATGAACTTGTCTTTCTGCTCATTTGTTCAGCTGCCTCTAATTTTCCCTCCTCCTCCGGAAAATTAGAACGGCCGGGCTCTTGCAGTGTAGCTCCACGGTTGACCACCAGAGGGCACAGCAGACCAGGTTTTGGCGCAGAGCCTGTGCGGAAGTTGCGTGTTGCATTGCAGAGGGAAACTGGTATTGACTGTGTTCAGGGAATTTTAGGGTTTAGGGAATCATGTATTGATTACATTTAACCAATTGCACGCAAACAAAATCACAAATAAATTAATTATCTAATATTTCCCAAATTGCATTTGTGTGTAGAAGACTTTATACCAACATTTTAACCTTCATTTAAAGGCCAAGTAACTGATCAGTAAGCTGAAATCATCCAATAGCAAATCAACTAAATGAATGATTAAATGTAGAAAATAATTAATTGAGCCTGGTCAAAATGGTTTGGGCTACAGGGGACTTGGACATGGCTTCCTCCCCTTCAAAAGGAGGACCAGTGAAGGAAGCCCGCAGCTAGTCGGGATTCAGAGTCTCGCTCAAATGCGCTTCAAAATGAAAAGGATGTTAAGTGCCTAGCTTTTGTGCTTTTATGTCATTGTCCATTTCCTCCCTCTTTGTTTTCTGCTCTCTGCTGTTTTCAACCATCCCAAACTAATTCATGCTCTGTCACATGGATGAAATTACTGATTTTGGGACATAAATCTACAGTCATGCAAAGATACAGAGTGATGACAGAATTTTCAAAGTCTACAACGCAAAAAACTTTTTTATTCATGGACGTTAGTGTAAAAGGAAAGCCAAAGTTACAAGTCATTATCCGATGGAAAAGTCAGGTGAAGTTTTGTAACTCTACAGCAAAGGATTGCAGCATTCTCCTCAACAACCGAAGTAGATGGGGATTTGCTTTAAAATGTAAAAAAAAACTACCAAAAAAGAAGACGTAAATGACTCCAAACAGCTCGTGTGACATAATCCAAGTCTCTGTGAGACCCAGGATCCCAAAATGATTTGAAAAGACAATATTTACAGCCTTGGTGCCCCGTCAAGCTCATGTACACACTTTACATACAACAATTATTTTAGCTCAGCAGCAACAGTGAAGATTCTGGCTTTGTAAATGTGTAAATAATATTCTTCAAACCAATTTGAGATCTCTGGGCTTTCCATGACTTGGATCACACCGGACAAACTGCACAGAGCCATTAAAAAAAGGCACCCACATGCAGACTCTCCATCATGGTATCATGAGTAGATAATGGCTGAATTCTAATGTTTGAGTGAACTTATCCTTTAAAATTCTGCTGAAATATATCATTGTTATTTGATTGTCTTTAGGTTCTGGACTTGTTTTTTTTTTTTTTTTATGACAAAAAAGTTGTTCCTTCGGACTCAGACAATGTGTACCCTGTTTTATTTTTTTAGATTTGAATTTCTTAAAAAAGCGACCAATGAAATGGTCAACTAAAAAAATGTGTTTTAAATGTTAGTAGCAGCCCTAATTTTAAGCAGAACATATACAAACAAAGGCTAGTGTAACAGCTTCTCCCCTCATTCCTATGCATCCTTCTGTTTTCTGCTAAGCATCTGTGCCTATGTATGTGGGTGTGTTAACGTCTGCATGTGTGTCAACGTGTGCCCAGTAAAGTGTGTGTGTTGTGAGTGTGAGCTTTATGCAGGGCGGATGTGCTATGGCCTTCCCTCTTTCTCTCTCCTCAGCTCTTATGAATCGATGATCATGTGGTGTAAGGGAGATAGATGGCCCCCAGCTCCATCTTGTCTCCTCTAATTGTAAAATATTAGTTACATTAGACTCTGGCCCATGATTAATGGAACTTATTTGGAGGGTGGACTCTGACGCACACACATACTTTCTTCTTTTTTCTTTCTTCCTCTCTCCTTCTCATGGTTACCAGGGGCCTCCAAAGTCTCTTCCTGAAAGAATTGAGTGATTTCACTTAAAGCGGACAAATAGGCTTCCCCCGGTGGAGAAAGTGAAGGAGGAAAACACAGGGAAGACAGAGGAGAGAGGGAGAGGAGTTGGGGGAGGGGGATAAGAAAAGAGGGGAGAGCTTACGAATGGGGGTAAATAACGGCTCTACCGGGAGAGGTTTTAAAAAGTTATGGTGTCGGTCGGATCCGACGGGATTTAAGCTCCCTGGTAGATAATTCTGAGTTAGATTATTCTGTATGCAGGATCACATTCGCAAAATGCAAAACACGATCAAGACTTGATCGTGTTTACAAGCTGATCTCTGTGAAAAAGTGATATTTTCGTCTAATGCTAATATTACCTGCCTTGCAAAATGCTTTTGCTTAGAGCAGTTGATAAGTTCAGACAATGAAAGAATTCTTAAAGTTTAACGCTGTGGCACAGCTGCGAGTTTTATTCTTCTTTATGTCCATTTGTTCAGTCATCTGCAAGTGAGAGAAACACATGCATGTACACACACACAATGTGTTAGTTCCTCTTTTCCTGGTTTGCACGAATTGGATGTGTGTCCTTGAGGAGCACCTGGTCAAGGCTTACGTGACCTGCCCTAACACACACACGCGCTACTTCAGTCTGTGTACTCTTGTTCAGCTGAAGAATGTCTCACACCTTCCACAAGCAAACAATATCATCGTCATTAAAATATCATACAGGCACGTTTTAAGTGGAAGTTGCCAGCGTGGAGCAGCAATCACTCATAATTTTTAGAGAACACACAACTTATGGTTTTGCTATGATAATAATACAGATGTTTCCGTGGTCACAAGGGACCAGGGAATAGACTTTTTAATTAAAAAAAAATAATAATAACAAAAATAATCAATCAATAAAGTTGTAACATTTTGCAGAGCACGGTTCAACATTTATACGAAAAGGGTACAAAGAGTTAAATGATACTAAAATTTTTGGCATATTCTGCCTTTTTACACAGCTTCTCATAATTAATTTACACTTAAGATTATATACAAAAAAAAAAAGTAGATATAGATATTTCAAATGCGTGCGTATCTTGGTGTTCCTTAAAACAATCAATGAGGCGGCAGTCAGTCACAAACACACCCTCCATGTAGTGAAGCATTAGGGAGTCTTCACACATTTATGGAAGTTAAGTGCCGATGCAAAACATGAAAAAATATTGAATTACAGGCCAAGGTCTTCCCTTCAAACCTATGTTTAACTAAAACTACTTCAAATAGGTCTAAAATAGAAGTATTTATTATACTGCATGCCCCTGTCATTGTACACTTATCATATTATTAGATTATTGTTTGCATGATTTTAATTTTCTGCCTGGTTGAGGTGTGAGGGATTCAGCCCTGTCATTTGCCACTTTGCGGCCCAAAATGACAAACACAACAAACCGAACAAATATTAAAATTAAACACTGACTCACCTTTACAAACTTTCATGGGCGCAAATTTCTTGATTACATCCTAGCAGACCATTTTGAAAGAATAGCACCCTCAGTCTTCAAAGGCCCCAGCCTCTCCTGATGCTTTTATTTTCTTAGTTTTGTACAGGGGCACGTGCCTCTTGAGGCCCTGTGGTCGCAAAAGAGTTGTCAGGTAGCTGAGGTGCTTCATTGTCATTTTAAGCCTTGTTGAAAAGTCCTGTTAACTTCGGTATTCTTTAAATCCCAATCCCACTATCTCTCATGTTCTAATACATTCATTTAGGCCAGTGCTTTTTTAAAGGCAAACAAATCTTTTGCTCTATCTTTTAACTTTTGTCACTTTTTATTCTTGTACGTTTGAATCATGCACCATAATGATGCAATAGATCATGTTTATTTCGGACAACAATGAGCTGAGATAAACGTCCCCCCATTAACCACTGCAGTCCTCGCTATCGCTCACAGAGCCTGGTGGCATCAGTGCTTTACGCCAAGTAGTGTAGCCAAGAATGGTTGTTTCACCACCCAGTTCTCCCTGCTGTTCAGACCTCATAGTCACAATGTTGCTTTGACCTCTAGACTGCTAATGATTTGATTTATTCAACATAGTTTTCTACAGATGTACTCACTATAGTGTAAACAGTCCTGTGGCTTAATGCTAAATATGAAATAAGCTTCCTCCCGGGGTCCGTTTTCAGACTGTTTCCTGAAGTTTAAGCTGTTGTCGCTGTGTGTTGAGGTCAAAGGAAGTTCATGATGATTAATGCAGCAGAGCAGCCGATGCTCTTTGTGTCAGAATGTGAGTGAGAAGCAGGTGGCCGGCATATCTATCAACCCCCACTGCCCTCTGTTTTCTTTTTTTTTCTCTTTATTGCTAAGAGACATGGATGACAACCTACGCACACACATGCACGCACACCCGCACACACACACACACACACACACGTGACTCACATACAGTTGGGCATCCATTATCTGTGAACAGTGACAGGTCAGCAGCAGATTGTGCCTCCCTCAGTTCAGCAGGGACTCTGACTGAGGAAAAATAAGACAAGGTTGGGCATTCAGTCTGCACACACACACACACACACACACACACACACACACACACACACACACACACACACACACACGCACATGCACACTGGGAACCCCTCTGAGTGAACACGTGAAATGTGAGAAAAACACAAGATGCGTGAAAGAGTGAGTAGGAACCGATGAGAAAGTCAGTGAGCGAGCAAACAGATGAGTGAACGAATGAGGGTGTGGAGAAACTTTAAGCACAGCAGAAAAAAGGCATTAAAAAGTGGAAATAGAACAAGAGAAGAAGACAGAGCGGAAGGAGCTGCTATTTTGGGTTCTTATTAACAGGTCCTACTGGTAGAGCAATTAATAATCTAGTTCAGTATTTAACATGGGACCTAGTCCCTGGTGGGGACGTTTTAGCTAGCTTTGATGCTGAAAGAGCTCCTTCCCCTACACCCCTCCTCCCCTCGCAGTTCCTCTTCTCTCCTTAAGTGCCTCCCCTGGTGTTATTTGCGTGTTGGTTTTCTCTAGTTAAGCTAGGAAACAGACCAAATCACTATTCCCCAAACTTCAGGCCAATTTTCTATCAACACGGCGGCTCGTTGAGGGAAATGCTCTTAATTCATCAGAGGGAATCTAGAGAAGGATAAATTCCCCTCAGGCTGTTTGAAGTAATGTAAATGTATTTATTTTTGGAGGGGGCTGGGGGCGTGGGGGGAGTTTAGAGAAAAAAATATATATTACAAAAAAAAAGTAATGGACACAAAGCCACACATTCACGCAGGCCGCATTTATCACAAGGCTCTAACAGAAAACAAGCAGGCTACACGCTCTCATGCTTACTACTTTAACCTTGACAATGAGTTTGACTGGTTTGGGTTGTACACTAATATAAATATATTCATCGCAGTATCAAAATAATTGGATTGCTTCTTCTGTACTGTCATCTCATCCCTAATTTTTCTGCTTTTGTATGTCTGCAGATTTCTTTTTTGTTTTTTTTTCTCAAGTTTTAGATAGTTTGTACTTCTTTACTGCATGACCGTCTTCTATTTTTATGAGAGGGACCCCAGAAAGACCAGATGCATATCTATGTGCTTCTAATGGGGATTTTTAAACACAAACATTGACACATATTGTTCAAACACAAACAGAAAATGTGCTCTGCAGATACAAACTGCAACCACATTTTTCAAGTAATATTTTTCATCTTTTTCTTTTTTTTTTCACCACGGAACAGTCAACCAATACCCTGCTAACACAATTTCACTGCCAACCAAAGGCAAACCTTATAACTTCATATCTTGGCTCACAGTCATCAGATTTAGTGTTGTCACAATAGTGGGATTTCTAACTTCGATACAATACCTTGTGAAACATCAATGTCAGATACCATTTTCAATATAACGGGAATAAAATGGACACAGCATTGAAAGCATACAATTTTAGATCTTAGGCTATATATATTTTCATTTGTTGACTACTAGCAGAAAACAAGAGAAAGACTGAAGTAAACATTAAATATCACAGTTTTTTAAAACATTTGTTTTTTTTTTTCCTTCTCAGATCAGGCCTTTCAAAATAATGTTTATGGTTTCTGCCAGAAAAGTGGTTAGGCCCGGCAGCCTAGTGGGTCGGGAGGTGTTAGAAAAGGGGGCTGATATTCATATGAGAATAGCTGGTCCACCTTAAGGGTCAGTCCACCTTGTGAGCCTAGGTTGAACTCGGTGGCTAACCTCCTTCATTTTAATCAGCAGGCGGGAAACAAGACAGGACTTTGATTGGGTCTTGAGTCTTGGTAGCCTTTTTTCATCGACAAGTAACCTAAACTGTACAGACAAAGCGTTGCTACGTTCACCTCTGTAACATTTCTGTAAACCTCACACTCACCGTCTCTCGCACTCTCTCTATCTCACTCTCACACACACACACACACACTCTATCTCTCTTTTTTCTCAACATTCAGTAGGCCAGGCGACGTGCTGGTCTTGCACACTGGTGAAAAACTTTGCAATGTGCAAGTGTCCACTCGCTGTTACCTGCATACAGACGAGTAGCGTAATGAAAAAGTTTCAAACATTCAGATTTGTATTTTATTTTTGACCATAGCAAGACTCAGATTCAGAATAAGAGTATTTCTTTAGTATCATATATGATATAATAATACCAGTGGTCAGTTCAAAAACCAGCTGCTAGTAGCCATGATGACTTCCCACGTTGAAGATTTGCCAAAAGAGGATAGAGGGCAGCTCGAGGGTAAAAACAAAGAGCTGTACATGGTTTATTATTCAGGCATTCAGCTAATCCTTAATAAAATTCCACTTCCCACATTTGTCGTCGAAGATAAAAGCTTGAGTCATGCATTGTTGCCATTCAAGTTATTTGTACCTCATGATCAGATAATGAAGTCTGGTGACCTGTGCAAATTGACAGTAAACAGGAATTGACAAGCTCAGCTACTTTCTCTGCATGTAATTACAGAAATGCCTTTCAGATTTTTTCTCCCCCGTCATAAAATAATCAGATTACTTGATATGAACCTCACCGCATTGCATGCCCATCGAGTTTAAAATGATACATTATGGCTGTATAAGCTGTTGTAGTCTTATTTTCTATTGCGTTCAGTCCCTCCAGTTCAACTTAACATCCATGTACTGTTCCCACTACGTGTTATATACATCCAGTATGTTAACGTAGATAAACAGCCAGCCAAACTCGGTTTTCATGAGGCAGGAAGCGAGCGCCTTGCACCTTTATTTATTTACACACTATTTACAGTGTCCACTTTGAGTAAAACTGTTACAGAAACAAAGGAGAGAGAAAATATCTCTTATTAGCATAAACTGTTACTGAGTGACTGAAACACAGGTGCTAATGTTGACCATTAAAATAACAACAGGCGCTAACGTCATATGCAAATATGAAAGGTAAATGTCACTGATATGGTAATGTGGAAACAAAAGGCATGATATGCTAACACAGTCAAACAATAGGCTAAAACACTTCTATATTAGCATTAATGCTAGTAAAGTCAGTTAGCTACTATCAAAACAGATGTGCAAAAAGCAAACTTTTACTCTGTTCAGAAAATACATCTAAGCCACTTAAGCTTGTGCTTTATGGTGTTAGACAACCAAAACTTACAGCCATTGCTTTTGAGGGTTTCTAGATTAAGTTTAAGACAAAAAGGGAAACCTCCATCATGTTCATCAGAGCTTCACTTGTCTACAAGAACTCGGCTCTACGCCATAATGCATAGCGTATCACTTACAAGCCATCAAAATAAGAATACATCATAAAATAATGCAAATCATTGTAATATTATCACTTTTTTTTTTTAGCTGTAAATAGTATTTTTAACATTTAAGGGTGCCCTGAAAAAAATGACCTCACATCAACCTTGCGAACCTTTCCATCTCTACTTGGAAAAGTGGACATGACCAGAGCAATTGGCCATTCTTTCCTTGGTGCTTGGCTTTGTTTCAACAGCACAACATCCCCGGGTTGTAGGTTACGATGTGTCCTGTGCCACTTGTGTCTTGTATTCATTTCTCCAGCGGCTCCAGAATTGATTAGCGAGTGCTTGTACTCGCCTCCACTGGCATTTCAAGAGGTCTTTTCCAGTGAAGTTTCCCGGTGGAGCAGGCAAGTCTAGTCAAGAGCATAGCTGGAACGGTGAGGAGGGGTCCGATGAGACTGGGGCCAAGGGTCTAGCGTTGCTTATTGCAGATACCTCTGCCATCAATGTACAAATTACGTCATGTGTCAGATGAGTGTGCTTGATCTGCAAAAGTATGGAGTCAAAGATTCTGCGTGTTACACCTATCATCCTCTCCCATACTCCTCCCATGTGAGAGGCATGAGGTGGGTTGAACTCCCATATGCAGCCATTGGTATTGAGATACTTCAAGATGTTGGACTGCTTTTCATCAGTTGATCTCATGCTTAGTTCTGAACTGGCAGCAAGGAAGTTGGTGCCCCTGTCAGACCAAAGCTGCTTTGCTGGGCCTCTAGCTGCAAAGAATCTTCGCAATGCATTTATGCAGCTGCTGGTATCCAAAGACTCAATGATTTCAATGTGTACACCTGTGGTACTCATACAAGTGAACATAATGGCCCACCTTTTGCTTTGAGATGCACTGCCTCATGTGCGTCGGGTGACCACTGTCCTTGGTCCGAACACATCCAACCCAACATAAGAGAAGGGTGGAGATGTGTCAAGTCGTTCTGGAGGTCTGCCATTTCTTGGACTTCTACTTTCCCTCTGAGCTTGCAGCATGTTACACAGTGATGGGGTATAGATCCAATTAGCCTTTTGCCGGCGACGATCCACTGTCCCGCTGCTCTAATAGCTCCCTCTGTGAACTGCCTTCCCTGGTGTCTCACTTCGTTCTGATAATGTCATGCAAGCAACTTGGTTACATGGTTTTGCTTTGGAAGGAGGATGGAGTGTTATCTCTGACCTTAAGAGAGGCGTGTCTGAGACGTCCTCCGACACTCAACAGACTGTCACTCATGTATGGATCTAAGTTCAGGAGTGAGCTTGAACCAGGGTTTTCCTTTTTTGCCTGTAGGGCACCATATTCATCGGGAAATGCATCTCTTTGAACAGTCTCAAGGATGAGCCTCTTGGCAGCTGCGAGATCTTCAGGAGTGTGAGGCCTGCTGCATCGATGCCATCCTTTACGTGTGTGTTGCATCACTGCAGCCAGCTGACCTGTGAGAGTGAGCTTGGTGAATCCACAAGGAGACAGCTCGCAGTAGAGAATTCCATGTTGAAAAGCGCTGGAAATGTTTCTTGTTTTCAATGTGTGTAGCAAGAGCAATCACTCATGTGTTCTCACTTTGACGTCCACTTCAGGGTCTACAATTTCAAAGTTCTCGTATACTTATGGTTTTGGAGGTTTGTAAAGGAAGTCGGGTCCCTTGAACCACATAGTGTCCATGAGCTGCGATGCATGTACAGATCTAGTGGCTAGATCTGCTGGGTTTTGCTCTGAAGAGACATAGTTCCACTACTCAGGAGATGTTGTCTGGCGAAAGCGGTGTACACAGTAATGCGCATACACAAAGAAGCGTTTTGAGTCATTGCAGATGTAACCAAGAACAACTCGGCTGTCAAAGTAGCACTTCACAATTTGGTTTGTGATCCATTTCATCTAAGATGAGCTCTGCCATCTCGACCGCCAAAACAGCTCCACACAGCTCAAGGCGAGGAATTGTGGGCTCTGGCTGTGGTGCAAGTTTTGCTTTTCCGAGCACGAATCCAACTTCACAATGACCTTCTACGGTGACAGCTCGTAAGTATGCTACTGCGCCTATGGCCCAGCTTTAAGCATCAGAGAAGACACATAGCTCAGTGTATGTGGATGCCGAGAGTGATATCTCTGCGGTCAGGTCTCACTAGGAATCCATAAACATTTGCTGGATATGAGCGTTGACTGCGATGAGGTCCTTCCTGAACTCCGTGTTGCTGGGCGCTTTAGTCGAACACAACTCATATTTGTCCTGGCTTCTGGGGGTGATAAACCCCAAAAATGGACAAATACCAGCATTCATGTTTCTCACTGACAGATGGTGCACTCTCTGCATGCTTATTCTCGAACAGCTTTTCCATGAAGGTGGTGAACTGCTGGTGCATCTCAGGGTTCTTACTCAGGGTGCGCTTCAAAGAACTCAGACGGGACAATGCTTGCTCCCTGTTGTTTGGGAGTGGGAGACGAGGTGATTGAAATGGCAAGGGGGCGACCCAATTGTTCATTTCATCCTGATGGACTTCTGCCTCCACAATTTTCAGAAAGGTTTCATCCTCAAAGGACATAGCACGCTTGTTGTCATTCTCTGTACGTTCAAACACCATGAGCCCGAGCTGGTCTTCAGCTGGTGTAGGCTTTGATGTACATATAGAGAGGCCATTTCTGTGCTCCCGGCCACAGCTTGGTTTCTCCTTTACATCGATGCTGTTATGACAAGGAGTGAAGAGGGATGGTCGACCATTCTGAAAAATATGGGTCTTGAAGACACTTACATCTGGCTTGTGAGCATTGTCGATGCAAACCTCACCCACAACTACCCAGCCTAAATTGAGGCGCTGAGCAAAAGGCGCATTGTGGGGCCCATTCACTTGCTATCTCACCTTGTGCACACGTATCATGTCTCTTCCTAGTAAGATCATCATCTGAGCATTGGGGTCCAGCTTGGGAATGTATGGGGCAAGGCGTTTTAAGTGTGCATGTGCGAGAGTGACCTCTGGTGTTGGTATTTCAGATTTGTTGGTCATCATTTCATTGTGGGAGATCCAAGCATACACCTCCATTTACTGCTTCAATCTTGAAGCCTGTTGCCCTCCTGCCAGTCATCTGTGTTGCAACTGCACATGTCCTCATCATATATGGCGACGGACTGCCTTTAATCCCAAACAGGTGAAAGAACTCAGAAGGAGCAAGTGAACGGTTGCTCTGATCGTCAAGAATGGGAACATGACAAAGGATTTGAACATGACAAAGCATTCTGGCTGACCACGAGGGAAGACCCGCACCAAACACACCTTGGAACAGGATCGAGGTAAGTTGCTGGCTTCACCACAGACCTTAGTGCACCGTGATGTCACCTCAACTGGATTGCCATCTTGTGACTCTTTATCTGAATCAGGTGTAGGTGATGGACGTGGTTGAGAGGTGTCAATGTGCATTGCAGAGCAGTCTTTCACTTTTGCACTCACTACATTTCAGCGTGGCTTGACAATCATTAGCCAGATGGTTTGGAGAGCAGCACTTGAAGCAGCTTTTGTGTTCTTTTAGGATGTTTCTTCGTTCCAACAATGTCTTCATTCTAAAGGCTCTTCATTTAGCCAAAGGATGGGTTTTCTTGTGAATAGGGCAGTATCAAACAAGATCTGTGTCTTTTGGGCTTGTATCAGTGGCTGCAGTAAATTCTGTCTTATACACTGATACAGTTTTGTTTCCACTGTGTCGAAATGGGATTTTCTAACTTTTATTGTAAGACTGGCTGCTGTTTGGCAGGATGAAGCTTGCTTTAGCCTGGCCATAGAAAAAGTCAACGAAGAATGAAAAAGGGGGGAAAGTCACTCTGTGCTCTTTTTTGTAATGGGAGCCGGCGAAGAGCCACTTGTCCTGTAGACCTGCAATCAGTTTATCGACTATAGGCTTTATCCCACGAGGAGTATCGAGATAGGCGAGACCCGGAAGATATCCCTCATTTTTTGCTGCTAGGGGCTCCAAGAGAATATTGCTGAGTTCTCTTAGTTTTGTGTTGTCTCTGAGAGATAGACGAGGAAAACTGTCAAGTCTTTTGAATAGGGCATTTTCCACAATTTCTGGTGTAGCACAGCATTCTTCAAGTCTGTCCCAGGACAGCTCGAGGGCTGCTTGGGGGTTAGTGGCATGAATAACACGGATTCTCTTGATGTGCTCAGAAGACTCTTTGCCGAGCCACTTGACTAGGAGATCCAATTGTTCACCGTATGTAACCCCACTTCCCACGTTGCATTGAGAAATGATGACTGCCATGCTCTGAAGCTTTCTGGTGTGTCATCAAATTTGGAGAGACCTGTAGTCACCAACTCTCTGTGTGCGAGGAATTTGGCAAAGTCTATCATTGGTGGGACAGTAACACGATGAGGGGAATGTTGATTGTATTGTCTCTGCAGGTTATCCGGTGGGCTTTGCGAAGGTTTGTGGTTGTTGATATCTTGCTTTGATGGGCAGTTTGGTGAGCTTGGAGGGAGCATGTGATGAGCCGTGTGTGCGTGCTTTACCGGTCAGGGAGTGAAGATGTTGAACGTGGATGTTTCTCCTGCAACTACCGGTGATGTCTTCAGAGTGGGATTTTCCTCATGGTGTAAGAGTCTGTTGTGCGGTGGAGCCAAGCTTTGAGTGTTGAGCTTTGTTTGCACATACTCTTCTGTTCTCTGTTGGACCACTTGGGGCGGGATTGTGCTTCTCACACTGTGAATGTCATCATTTTCAATAGCTGCAGCTGCTTCTAGGATCTCAACTCTAGCACGAGTGGCTGCTGCTTCTTTCTCACTCTCCAAGACCTCTTTTTCTGCTCATAGCGTGGCTTTTTCTAGGTCTAATGTGGCTGATTCCTTCTTAATTTCTTGCTGTTTCTTCACGTAGACTGCCTTACTGTATGCAACATCAGCTGAGGCTCTAGCTCTGGCTGCTGTCTCAATCACAGAAGACCTTGTCGAAGATGAGCGCTGAGAGGTGGCTTTTGAAGAAGATAAACGTTGAGAGCGAGCTCTGGATGTGGCCTTGACTGGAGACTTTGTACAGGCTGAACAGCTGAGGCTAACTTCTGATGAAACTATATTGCCTCTTGTACTGGCTTCATGGTTGGAGTCCATGGCTGTGTCTTGTATTTTCCCTTTTCACCCTCTGATTAGGGCTGCATGATTATGGCCAAAATGATAATCATGATTATTTTTATCAATATTGAAATCACGATTATTAATCGTGATCATTCATTATGGTAGGTAAAACATATCTTTTTATTGCACTTTCTTTTTTAAACAAACCGTATGTGAACAAGGCTTCAAATTGAAACTTAAAACAATAATAAATCATGAATAATAAAATAAAATGTACCCAAGACAAAGGGCAAAAAAATACACATTGCAGAGTGCAATCATAAAGTGCAAACAAATGGAAAATAAATGAAGCCTATGGAACAGGAACTACAGCATGAAAAGTTAGCCCTCTTTTCCCCCAACTTGCCTGACATTCCCTGCAGCATTTAAACGGACTACTCTCTATTTCATGCACACACACACTTACACACATACACACACAGAGCTTTGGGCGTTTGTAATTACACGCGGTGCCAGCAACCGTGGCATAATTCATTCATATCGCTATTTTACACATCTTTCAATTACTCACCAAACTTCTGCCAACATCATAGCGAACTATGCGGTACCTGTCGATTTGGCTCCATAACTCATTCCATCCCGTTTGTCCATAAATCGTGCACGCAAACATCAACATTACAGTAATAACTTCCACTTTCACTTCCTGGTCTGCATCATTTTGTTTCCCCAAGGAACACAACCCCATTGTCAATGGCTATATTATTCCCTGTTTGGGATCGGGGAAAGTGTGGATTTGAGCGGGGGGAGCTATTGTAACAATACAAATACTCGACTTTTTAAGTGTTAATATCGCGACGATCATCTTAATTTAATCGTGGCAGCCAAAATCGTGATCATGATTAAAATTTGATTAATTGTGCAGCCCTACCTCTGATGGTATTTCTTTTTACTGTGCTGTTCCCAGGAATTGACAAGCTCAGCTACTTTCTCTGCATGTAATTACAGAAATGCCTTTCAGATTTTTTCTCCCCTCCCATAAAATAATCAGATTACTTGATATGAACCTCACCGCATTGCATGCCCATCGAGTTTAAAATGATACATTATGGCTGTATAAGCTGTTGTAGTCTTATTTTCTATTGCGTTTAGTCCCTCCAGTTCAACTTAACATCCATGTACTGTTCCCACTATGTGTTATATACATCCAGTAAGTTAACGTAGATAAACAGCCAGCCAAACTCGGTTTTCACGAGCCAGGAAGCGAGCGCCTTGCTCCTTTATTTACAGTGTCCATTTGTGACAGGTCAAAAACTGTTACAGACACAAAGGAGAGAGAAAATATCTGTTATTAGCATAAACTGTTACTGAGTGACTAAAACACAGGTAGTGATAAGTGCTAATGTTAACCATTAAAATAACAACAGGCGCTAACGTCATATGCAAATATGAAATGTAAATGTCATTGATATGCTAAAGTGGTAACAAAAGGCTTGAAAGCAATTAGCATGCTAACACAGTCAAACAATAGGCTGAAACGCTTCTAGATTAGCATTAATGCTAGCAAAGTCAGTTAGCTACTATCAAAACAGATGTGCAAAAAACAAACTTTTACTCTGTTCAGAAAATACATCTTAGCCACTTAAGCTTGTGCTTTATGGTGTTAAACAACCAAAACTTACAGCCATTGCTTTCGAGGGTTTCTAGATGAATTGACACAAAGGAAAACCTTCATCATGTTCTTCAGAGCTTCACTTGTTTACAAGAACTCGTCTCTATCCCATAATGCATAGTGTATCTCTTACAAGCCTTCAAAATAAGAGTACACCATCAAATAATGCAAAGCATTGTAATATTATCACTTTTGTTTTAGCTGTAAATAGTATTTTTTAACATTACATGAATTATGAACTCCCTTTTTAATGCAATAAATTAAAGGGCAATCACTACTTTTGAAAGCAACAGCAAGCAGTTTGACCCAAAACATTTCTAACTTATATTTTACCACAACTAACACCTCTCATTCATTTCCAGTATTTTTTTTCAATAACATAGTTTTTCATCAACTCTGTTTAGATTTTTGTCACGGAGTGGGTTATGTCATGTAATGAATTTAGGTTAATGAGTAAAAGACGATATTTTGCATATTTTGTGAGTAACTAAAGTCAAGTATATGCATATGAGTAGTTTTTTCCACTTGCTAACACACTAAAATGACATGCATAGCACAAATATTTAAACTGACACACAGAGAGCAAAACCTCTTCTCAAGTCTCCTAAACTTTAAACACATTTTCATTTTATAATTCAAAATGACTTTTTTAAATGCACAACACAGTTCTCTGCATAAGACACAACAATCTGACACAAAGTCACATGTTTGCCATCAAAACACTGCCATTCAAAATGACACTACATGAGCTAATGTGCCACCTGGCTAAACAATTGTTAATTGCTCCCACTTCAGTCAGGAAGTAAGGCCACAGGTGAGCACCTTTTTTTCCAACAACAATGGAAGACGTTGCAGAGAAAGAGGGAGGGTGAGAATGAGAGGGGGAGGAAGAGTGAGAGGTAGGGGTAGAGCTGGTAGAGGAGGTCACTGCCAAAGAAGACAACAACTTTCAAATGAAATCAGAGCAACCTGAGTTGATCATGTCATCAACCATGGGCTAACAATACTAGAGGCTGGACAGAGAGTGCAGCCTCTCGCGTTGTCACATTTTTTCCCCTGCAATTTTCTTTTACAGTTTACTGTTTTGTGAGCTTATTTTTGCTCACTCTAATGTAAATATATCTGCTGTGCATATGTTGCACTGACTTGTTATGTGAAAAATGAAAAAAATAAATGTTTCAACAGCGTGTGTGTATCTGCAGACAAATATGTCTGTGCATGTGAACAATCTGAAGACTCTACAATTTGAATAATTTTAATATTATGGCACAGCATACTAAAGATGAGCATGAAAAGTGGGATTTTCGTCAGTATGCGGCACTGTAAATTGTTCTGGATTTACAGTGCATTTCAGGTTTGCGTCAATTCCCAGCAATTTGCAGGCAACAACGAAAACTGACGTAAATTGTCGGAAATTGACGTGGGCCTTGCTTGGCAGTTGTCCCCCCATGACCCCCCTCCCCCTGATTCTAGGGGAGGCTTTAACATGTAAATGAAAATGCTGTGAGCTATACAAATGCAAATCAGGGTAGCAGGGGGAGTTTTACCCCAGGTGACCTTTTTCTAAAAGGTGTTAACTTCATTTTAAGAAAATCTCTGGTAGAAATAGATCAGGCCCAGTATAGCCTAATTATGGACTCTTACATTTTAGCTTGAATTGATTTATTTAATTAATTACTGTGTATGTCATTAGCAATGGCCAATGTTATGTAAAAACCTCCCCCCATTGCTATTACAAAGTGCATTCTGGGATACGTAACTTTCCAAAGTCCACACAAGTCTCCACCGATGCATCCTTGATGAAATGGGCGGGGCAAGAACACATCCGGGGTATTCGATCGTACTTGGCCAGATGCGAACCTTGAATTGGAACAGTACTTGGTCCGACGCTGATGACGTTTCTCAAGTCCACAAGAACAGAAGTACAGAGAAGAATGCATATTGAGAAACGTCTAATGTGGTCTATATGATGAGAAAATGGTGAAATCTGCCTTTATTGCATTTTCACAAATAGAATAAAGATTTCACAGATCAGAAACTATGTCTGAATGAATCTTCAGGGCCTGTAGATTAATCTAGTCCAGATTTGAGAAGTCTGGGTACAGTGGTTTTTGATCAGGACCTGGTCTAATGTGGTCTATATGCCGAGAAAACAGTGAAATGTGCCTTTATTGCATTTTCACAAATAAAATAAAGTTTCGCAGATCGGAAACTGTGTCTGAATTAATGTTTAGCCTCTGTAGGATAATATAGTCCAGATTTGACAAGTCTAGGCATTGTGCATTTTGATCTGGACCAGGTCTAATGTGGTCTGTATGATGAGAAAACGGTGAAATCTGCCTTTATTGCATTTTCACAAATAGAATAAAGGTTTCACAGATCAGAAACTGTGTCTGAATGAATCTTCAGGGCCTGTAGATTAATCTAGTCCAGATTTGAGAAGTCTGGGTACAGTGGTTTTTGATCAGGACCTGGCCTAATGTGGTCTATATGGTGAGAAAACAGTTAAATCTGCCTTTATTGCATTTTCACAAATAGAATAAAGGTTTCACAGATCAGAAACTGTGTTATAATGAATGTTTAGCCTCTGTAGGATAATCTAATCCAGATTTGAGTAGTCTAGGTATAGTGGTTTTTGATCAGGACCTGGTCAAATGTGGTCTATATGCTGAGAAAACGGTGAAATGGGCATTTATAGCATTTTCACAAATAGATTAAAGGTTTAGCAGATCAGAAACTGTGTTATAATGAATGTTTAGCCTCATGGGATAATCTAGGCCAGATTTGAGAAGTCTAAGTACAGTGGTTTTTGATCAGGACCTGATCTAATGTGGTCTATATGCTGAGAAAACAGTGAAATGTGCCTTTATTGCATTTTAACAAATACAATAAAGGTTTCACAGATCAGAAACTGTGTCTGAATGAATCTTCAGGGCCTGTAGATTAATCTAGTCCAGATCTGAGAAGTCTAGGTATAGTGGTTTTTGATCAGGACCTGGTCTAATGTGGTCTATATGCTGAGAAAACAATAAAGTCTGCCTTTATAGCATTTTCACAAAGGGAATAAAGGTTTCACAGATCAGAAACTGTGTTATAATGAATGTTTAGCCTCTTTAGGATGATCTAGGCCAGATTTGAGAAGTCTGGGTACAGTGGTTTTTGATCAGGACCTGGTCTAATGTGGTCTATATGGTGAAAAAACAGTTAAATCTGCCTTTATTGCATTTTCACAAATAGAATAAAGGTTTCACAGATCAGAAACTGCATCTGAATGAATCTTCAGGGCCTGTAGATTAATCTAGTCCAGATCTGAGAAGTCTAGGCATAGTCTTTTTTTATCTGGACCTGGTCTAATGTGGTCTATATGGTGAAAAAACGGTTAAATGTGCCTTTCTTGCATTTTCACAAATAGAATAAAGGTTTCACAGATCATAAACTGTGTCTGAATGAATCTTCAGGGCCTGTAGATTAATCTAGTCCAGATTTGAGAAGTCTGGGTACAGTGGTTTTTTAACTGGACCTGGTCTAATGAGGTCTGTAGGTATCAAACAAAAATGGTGAAATCTCCCCTTTAGCATTTTCACAAATAAAATAAACGTTTCACAAATACAATAGCGGGTGTCAGGCAAAGTTAATGTCTTACCTAAAATGTCTAAAATGTTTTTACATCAAGAAGTGTCACAAAAAAACAGACAATCAGTGTACAAACAGTCGCACTGCACGTTACGTTAATTTCCCCTTAGCTTTCCCCTTAAGTGCCGAATCGGAAGCTGGCGAATCGGAGGCTAACTTCAGCGTTGTGTGTTAGTGTTATATTGGACACGAAGCAAGTTCGGCTAAGCTAGCTAGCAGGAGCTAAGCTAGCTAGCAGGAGCTAGGTGAGTGGCCCGGCCTTTGTCGAGAGGAGGCCTGCGCTGACGGGAGGAGCTTTGCCGGGTTGCCACGGAGAGTGTCGCCGACGGAGGTCGCTTCGCTGCCGCAGAGGGACACGGAGGTTTATCGCTGCGAACATTTTGTTCTCCCAGACTAACCTCGCCTCTTAACGAGACCGTGACCTCCTATTAGCTCGGAGCTATGTCTGCAAGTCCAGATTTACATTTTCATGATGCCGATAATGACGCCATCATGTGTAAGTAACGTTTACTGTTTTCTCCTTCCTTGTTTAATTTAACTGTGACTTACGTTTTCTTTATTCATACCACTCTAATTTAATTGTTTTCCAGCTGCCTGTAAGATAGTATGAGACAGCACGCAGGAGCTTCAGGTACAAACAACCAGATCTTCCATCGCAGGCTGAAGCTGTGAGGAGTTCAGCTCGGAGTCGATCGAGAACAAAGAGGGTAAGATTTATTAGATTAGATCCGTTTTTGGTCAATGTGACTATTATTCGGGCGCATTAATAGATGTGTTGTGTCCATACGCAGTGCAGCGCGCAGTACTGATTGTCTTTATTGTTTTTACAGCTGCTGGAAGCGAGACAGAGTGCTAGCTGAGGATGACGTGGACCTTCAGAAGTGCGCCGCCATGGACCTGATGTCTGAGGAGGAAGACGGCGGGGTGTCTGGATGGAGCCGGAGTCGTCTGCAAAATGGACCGAATTCAGACAGAAGGCCGGAAATTTCCTCCAGCTCCGAGGCGGCAGACAGACACTTCACGGTGCTGCAGGATTTTGGGCTTCTAGTGAGCTTCCCGTTGTTGTGTGGGCAAATTATGCTTTGTACATAGTTGTGGTGTGTTTGTGTTAATAAAGCTCTTTCTTTGAATAAACAGCACCTTCCTGGCATTTTCCTTTCCTCAATAAATTCATTCATGTCTTTGATGATATCATAAATAGAATATATATCTATAAATATCTACATAAATATGGGTGGGGTTTACATTTATAATGACCCAGGGTGACCAATAGTCACCAGACCAGATCTGCCAACCAATCAGTGATTTTTCGTGTTTAAAAGTTGTGGTTTCATCCAATACTGAGTGAGGAAATTCAAGCCAGCCCACACAATTTCTGGCCAGGCGTGGTTTCGCTGATATTCATATGCAAATTAGAGCCGTTCGCACCTTCGGGAGCTCCACTGACGTCATGGTTCGTTTCCGACAATTTGTGGCACAGTGAACGCGGCGTTTGCAGGCTGTAAATTGTCCTTAACTGCCGAAAATTAGGGAGATTTTCAGGCGTTTATGGGGACAAAAATTCTACTTTTCATGCAGTGAGTGCTTTCCATTATGCCCAATAATATGTAGTTGGTAAGACAAACATATTAATTAACACAATAAACAATAAACACAAAGGTCATTTAATAAAGATAAATAAAGTTGAATGAACTTGGGTTAGGTAGGCGATAAGTAAGCTACAGCCTGGTAATGAAATCAATGAATTCCAAGAATTAACAATAGCTAGCTAGCAAGTAGAAAATAGCTAAAATCTATGGATAATCTAGCTAGCTGTCTTTAATCTACGGAATTCACACTTCATTGATTTACATAAACATATTCATCAAATCAAAAATAAGTGTTAGTTACCTTACCAGAGTAGATGGATACCAACAAAGTATTGAAAGCTGTCAGCATGCGTGTTGGCCTCTTGTCTGCAGTAACTCCCTAGTCAGGTTACAGGCTCACAGTAATCCCCCAGATTGTAATAATATGGTGATGTTATACATTTTCTGAAACTCCATAGGCAAGTCAATATTGCAGTATCTGTATTTTGTGTCTCTGGTTTTCCTAGGTACCACAGGGTTCAAACAAAGAAAATAACTTAGGCGGAATTTGTGGAAAAAAAATACATCTAACATCCAATTTACCATGGGGAGGGGGGTTAACTTGGAGGAGGAAATATAGAAAACTAGGGGCCTTATTTGAAGGGCAACCGGTGGATTTTTGTTTGGGACACCTTGAACTGTCAAAAAATGCTGGTTGCCCACTTTTCCCTTGAAAAATGCCTACAGGGTCACATGATTCTGAAGTTACAGCCCAGTCTATATGGTAATATGAATGAAGTGTGTGCCATTGGGTACAAAAGTTTGATTTTGATATTGCTATATGTAGTTGTGGTTGCAGTGCATCATTTTGCAGGATATATGAGGTATTTTGCAGTTTGGGTGTGTGGTTTTGTAAATTGTGTTAAATATTTTGATAAAACCAGTCTAGTTTGCAAAATTGTGTTTTAGCAATTGGAAAAAACTGTAAATCACAGCAGAAAACCATTTAACACAGGAAAGTAGTAGTGCAATCGCGTATTTAAAACATTAATGGGTTAAGCTGTGCTCACAGCAAATACAAAGCTAAACACAGACATGTTTGTGAAATAAAGAGGTAAAATAGAAGTATGAATTCAGCAGTGAGACACCTCTGACAACTATTTTTCTTGGTGGGTGCATTGACATTGTCTATGTGTGTGTGTGGGTGTGTGTGTGTGTGTAGGTGTGTGTGTGTGCGCACGCACGTCTGTGGTCTGTGTGTGCGTGTATGTGTGTGTATGTGTGTCTGTGTGCGTGCGAATGTGTGTGTGTGTGTGTGTGTGTGTGTGTATGTGTGTGTGCCTGTGCGTGTGTGTGTGTGTGTGTCTGTGAGGGTGTTGCCGCAGTTTGCTGAGTAATCTGGGAGCCGCAGCATGCATGCAGGTTATTGGACAGATGGTTTAGCACATTTAATTGCTCACACCTTCTGTGTGTCTCTGTCTCTCTGCCTACAAACTCTCTGCCTGTGTGTATCTCAGTCTATCTCATATTTTCTCTGTCTTTTCACAAGAACAGCTTTCTTAGATAGTCAAGAACTTAGGTACTTTTTTAAGAGTCTGCTCGGTTTACACTGTGCAGATATTCTCAAACTTTTACCCAAACCCACACCACGGAAGCATGACTGCACGTGTAGAAACACATTGAAGTGCGTATTAATGTGCACATATGCACAGGGAAACACACTGCCTCACACACACACACACACACACACACATATACAGAGGCACATAAAGACTAGGAACAGCGTGTTGGCATCCAACCAAAAGCTTCCGTCCTTAAATGCCATTTGATGCCAGCACTGCCATCTGTTGCCGTCTTAAGATAGCTCTCCTCACAAGGCACAGGCGAGACAACACTTCTCCAAGAGCTCTGCTGTACTTTCTACATATGGCCACACGTTTAATATAAGACAGTTTGCAATAAGCCTCCTTTCTCTTGTCCTTCCTGTCACTCCACATTGTCACTTCATATCAAATAAAGACCCCATCACCACCACCCTACCCCCGAAAACTCAAGCTTTCTCAGCCCGAATTGCAACTGATCAACATATCTGAATGCATGGGAAAGAACAAAATGAATGTATTACAGCTTAATATTGAATTTCTTTTGAAACCTATGTGTTTCTGAAATTATTGTCAGACTTTTGACGTGGATGCGTACTCTTGTGTGTGTTTATGGGTGAAGATTAAATAATTACAGTGAGCAAGGGGGGTGATGAAGAGTAGAGTGGGGGTGTGCATGTTTGGCAGGTGAAACGTGGGCAGGTTTGTGGCAGCAGTGCGATACAGCCACATGTGCACACACGCATAAACACATACACACACACACACACACACACACACACACTCCTCCACCCACTGAATCGTCTCCTCCTGCCCTTCTCTTCACTTCCTCTCTCCCTTTTCCTCTGATCTTCATGCAGAGGGCCTTAGGGGGTTAATTAACAGGCTTAGATAATGCCACACTAATGAAAACAAGACCACTGTTTTTCTCTCTCTCTCTCTCTCTTTCTGTCTCTTTCTCTCTCTCTCTCTCTTTCTCTGTCTCTCTCTTTCACTCTTTATTTCTCTATCTATGTATATCTTTTCATTCCTTCTTTCAAGTCTTAAAGGCTTTCGGCAAAGAAACCGAACCACAGTGTCTGTGCATTTAACAAAGTGCTTGCTCGAATGAAGCAAAGCAAAAGTGCAATATAAAGATTGTGTCACAGTCACTGGTAAACAACATATAAGTGGAGCAAATAAACAAAAACTTGGGAATATGGGGAAATCGGGAAAGTATTCAATTTGAAATAGTGTATGGATTGTTCTTGCCAGGAGAGAATCTCAGTATGGGACCTTTCAAAATTCTAGATAATAAAGGAACAAGGTACAAGCATTGGGGGGAGCACTGAAGTCAATTAACATGTAATGTGAATATGACATGATTACAAGTTTTGTGGAAATGCTATTAAAATAGGTAGTCTGTTACTATTATCCTGGTGACTGGGCTGAAAGGTGTGTCTTTTATTTACTTCGACATTAGAACAAAACATATTTGAAGATATGACTGCATTTTTTTTCTGCCTATTACCTCATGGTTGAATCTTGTGTGACAACACCAGCTGCATCTTTTAACATGCTGATACAAACCTGAAGTTACGTATCTTTCATTATACAGTATGGGTTAATTAGTAGGCCCATGCCTAGTAATCAGCACTTCCTCTTTATGCATTTAGTACAACATGACTTTGGGCGGCACCTTTGGTGACCCCCTCAGGTATTGCTTTTGAGAAATTCTTCTGTTTATTGACATATCCATCAAGTACAAGGAATTTATCATTAAACAGCTCAGGGTAGCCTTACGAAATATGTAAGGGATAATGGCCGACGAGGTGTCCATTATCAGGAATTAATTGACGACGCGGAGCGCGTCGGACAGTTGCCTCCACGAAGTCCATTAATTCCTGATAATGGACACCTCGAAGGGCATTATCCCGCTTATACCATAGTCACTTGCCAAAGAAAAGAAATTAAGACCATTAATTTATACTTTCATGCGTTTTACAATCAAAATATAAAGTTTTTCACAAGCCATAACTAAGTTTCCCTGGTAACGCCAGAGGGTTTGACTAATACCTGGAACGATCATTACTCTCCTGTAAGGTTCTTATGCAACGGAAACGTTGTTCACCCTTCCAGTAAATAGGACGGACCATAGATACGACTTGGCAACGGGAAATATTCTAGTCCGCTGAGTGATGAGCCAGAAAGCTAAAGCTATGCTAGCGCATCAATAACGTTGCGTACGGTTGACAAACAGTAAATATAATTTGACAATATGCTAGCTAACAAGACCAGCAAGCTAGCAAGAGTCATGTCATTGTCCCCAAATCAATACCATGATTTTCACGAACAAGTGACCGGCCATGTGTAACGTTACTGTGGCCACAGCCTGAAGTAGAGAGCTGAACAGCAAACGGGATGTGAGATTACTCGCGTATCAGTAAGTTTAGAGGGGAAATTTACTTTCTGCAGCTTGTGTGTTACAGTCGCCACATTGTGGTGTTCAGAGGATAAAGCACTGAAGGACTGACGGACTGCACTCAGTGTTTGAAATAAAATATTCAGATTTGATATGCCAGCTAGCGCATTGATTGAACAGTAAACAGACAATTTGACTGGAACTACTTAGTAGGTGTCAGTATATCAGGGGTTAATGGACACCCTTCAGCCGATCAGAATTGAGTTTTCCCCCAGACCATGGTATAAAAGTTCATAAACTCCTTAACGCTACACAATCACAGAACATAGATACAGGTATTTATATAAAAATGCACAAAAACATGTTCTGCATCTCTTGAATTTGATTGGGGAAAATGGTAGGCACCTTCACATCAAAAGTTTGACATCAGGAAAACACTGTCCATCCATGACTGTGTGGACACTAAGCATCGATGTTATAAACACAGAGTCCACTCAACCTTGTCCTGTGAGTCCTGTGCTCTGTTGGCCTGGAACACAGTCCGCTGGTCGAGTGCAACAGCTTGATCCGAGTTGTTGTGGAAGAGACAGATCTCTGTAAAGAAGTGGGCACAACAGTCTCTGATTTCACGTTGTTCGGTCGGCCTGACTCCCATTTATCCATTTCCTTTCCCAGCAACCAGACATTAGCCAGGAGCAGCACCAAAACTAAGCTGGATTAGCATGGCTCTTATCCCGACTGTCTTCCTCCCAGGGCCGGTCAGGCTGGCTTGTCAAAAGACAACGCTGGCTGTGATGGTCTCGAATCCACTGCTCTCAATACAAAACACCTGCTTTCTTCTCCAATGCTGATGAAATCATTTCTGCAGTGTAGTTAAAACGGTTGAGACCGATGTAACCCGGCGACATGAAGATGGGCGAAGGAGATTTAATGGGTAAAACAAGAAAGTCAAGAATAGTAGAAAATTGTAAGTTTACCAAATGGTGGTTGGTGTTTATCTGCTGGGCGACAGCAAGCATGTGGGCTGCTTTGGTGACTGGCACAGACCAGAGGACATGGATTAATGATGGCAAGTTTGGCCATTTTGAAGTAGCTGGGCATGTGGATCGTCGCCTGTGTGTATGTGGGAGTGAGTGTAAGCGACACAGAGCCACTCATGAATTTTTTATCATAACAAAGTATAGCCTGTGTGTCGCTAAGTTGCTCAGCAGGCATCAAAGTCAATTTTCGACCCTAACTCAAGCTTATACATTCTTTGCAAAAGTTTTCCAGTTGCATTTTTCAAACCACGTTTTCTTTTTTTACCTAAACATCTCCCCAGAGATAAAACCAAGCTTGATCTGCAATTATTTCAAAGTCCATGGAGACAAACAGTAAGTAAGTGCGTGTGTGTGTGTGTGTGTGTGTGTGTGTGTGTGTGTGTGGGTGGGGGGGGGAAACGAGTTGAGTTGTTTGGGGGCATAACTCGCTCTCGCTCTCAAAGTGTAAAATGGGATGGGATATTCTGCCTCTCGGACTTAACGTAATGTAAGAGAGTGTGAAATTAAACTGCACACGAATAAAAGAGACCCTTCATTGTGTGCCGCTGACTAGCTTATCTGGAAATTCAGACAACTGGAACATCCAAAGCCTCCAAACTTGTAGCAATCCCCTTTGTGTGGCTCCGGAGCAAACAATGTAATATCAGAAAGCCGGAGAGGCTCCAAATCCTGTGTCAGATTGCCAAACACAAAGTAGCTGTCTCCATGCATCCTGCGTTGCCTCGCTGCGCCCTTGCATCACGCCTGTGTGTGTGTGTGTGTGTGTATACTTTAGTGTGCATGTGTCTGTCTTTATACAATTTAAGTAGAGTGTGCACTCACTCCCTCTAACCCCTTGTGTATGCCGGTGAGTGCTTCAAATAGATTGTTTCCTCTTTAATTCCTGGCCTCTTACCTATTGATATTCCCTGCACCTATCCCCACGCCTCTTTTAAACCCCATATGTTAATTTGATTTAGAGCATCTCAAATTGAATAAGAGATAAAGATAAAAAAGGGAAAAAAGCAAACGAGGGTAACAGCAAATGTACTGTTATTAATAACCTAAAGTACCACAGAGGGCTCAAACTCTCTTCCTTCATTCTGCCCCTCCCTCCTTCCTTCCTCCCTCCCTCTCCATTTTGTTTTGTCCTCTCTGTCTGTCTGTGAGTGAGTGAGCTAAGTGAAGTGGGTTATGATGGCGGTGTAATCGGCATCCCTCAAAGAAACGGCTGGTGCTATTAGGGGCCATTGTGTTTGCTGCAGTGATGATCAGATTCAATCTAGGGAGAACATTCTGTGCTGGAGCTGTGGCAAGGGGGGGAGATAGAGAAAAATACCTTGCCTCGTTCCGCTCAGCTATTGTGTTCAGGGGACTAGATGTATGCACACTCTTCAAAAGATGCATATCGACTCAGGGAGCTGCAAAAGTTTAGTTCAGATGAATTTGTGGGAGCTCTCTGACTGCACAAAGTGAGGCGAGTATTAAGTGTTGGGTAATGTTTTCAGGATATATTTTGTTTCAATAAGGGGCTCTGCTGTGCTGCTGGGCTTGTGCAGATGAGAAAATCACTTTCCTTCTGCTCTTTGTCCTCAACTCTACCCTCTTCTCCCAGTCTCTATTTCTCAGGCTAATCTTTCGTGTTGTGAGCACACCTTGATAAGGTCCAGGTTGACTTGTGACCGTGAGGGTGGAGGTTCAGATTAGGGTAACAGGCCAGTATATATTTTTATATTGAATATTGGTCAGTATTGTACATTGTTAACATGATGGAGGGGAGGTAGGGAGGCGAGCCTCACAAGCCTTTTTTAAATAGAGATAACGCAATATTGCTGTAAAAAAGGCCTGTCATGTCTCCTGCGTTGCTTTTTTACCCTGAACTATGGTAATTTAACGCTTAGATAGAATGGCAGCATCCCAGAGGCATAAGAGATGTGATGTATAACACAAGGGCATCAAAGTCTACAGTGATGCATGACAGTAGTGCTTTCCAGACAATTACAACGGCTGGTGAAATGAGTGTTGAGGTGTTTTGTTTGCTTAGGGTGCCTTTGCACATCGTTGGCCAACCATTTGGCAGACATTTTCTGTTAGCGTTCTTCTCCTTTAAGCAAGCGGCTAAATACTGCTAGTTGCTTTTTAAAGCAGTGGCGGGTTGTGCACATAACACATCATCAAAAAATCACACGCCTGTCCTTTCCATCCAAGCCCCCCAGAAGAGCACCAGGCTTTGGAGCCAAATTGACCTAGTGGCCAAACGTCAGATGTCGGACACTGGCCCAAAAATAAGTTTTTCAATAAGCTTACATTGTGAAACAGGAGGCTGTTAAATGTTGGATACATTATTTTGAGCATCTCAGCCCTCACAAAATGACTCATAACTCGATAACATTTGGAAAAGTCTAGAAGAGCCACACAATTAAATCATTTTATTCCCTTTCAAGTTAACCAGGCGCTGAACAAGAAGTTAGCCGCTTGGCTGGTGGAAGTGTGTAGTACGCATGCTCTTACGCCCCACAATGCTGAAGATCCAGGCACTTTTATGCCTGTCAGACTTGTCAAAATTGTTTGGCTTCAGGCACCACAAAGGAGCTTTCATAGAACTCCATCTCTGACACTGTATCCAGTCATCATTATACAGATTCAGATTAGATACAGATTTTATGTATATAGTATTACCAGCAGCTGTACAAGATATTACCACCAGCTGATAACAAATCACATTATAGGGTTTTAAGGGCGCCCCCAATCACTGCTATACCATTGTCCACCACAAGGTGGCTCCACTGCTGGAGAACACTTAAGTACTGTAATTCAGTTCATTCATAGGTCTATTTTTATGTGAAGCACTCAATGTAACATGTTTGTTGCAAAATACTCTAAGATGCTTTTCAAGCAATTTGAAGTATTTGAAATATTATGATCTCTGGCTGTCACCTTATTCATATACATCTTATATTGTTGGAGGTCCAACTTGCTTGCATTTGCCATACACGAGTGGCCTATGCCGCAGTGAGCATTTGTACATCTGCGCTGGTGTGTCTGTACTGTTGGTGGGGGTTAGCGTATTGCCAGCTGTATTTTTCCAGGTAAAACAAGCCACCCCCCTCGGTTCACAGGTGTGTCTCTGGGCCATGCAAAGCTGACAGGCAGAGTGTCTGCAGGGAGGGCTGCCTCTCCATACACACTGAGCTAGAACGACTTAGGCTTGGCATTTGCCACCGGGCTGCCCGTGTAGGGGCAACAGTTCTGCATCACTTTAAAAGCATCTTTGAACACAGACAGTGGTGCTGCTGGACAGACACTTCATTTCATAGAGATACACGCGGACAATGGAAGAATTGTTTTCACATAGTATAGCTGTACCAAGACACTGCTATCAGCCTTTTGAACCTAAAAAGGTACCCTGTGGAGTTCCATGACACCATGGAACAATGTTTTAACAGGTGGATACTGTTTTGTTTCTCCATTTGTATCTAATGCGGTGGCTGTGGCTCTGGGGTAGAGCCAGCATCTTGTTATCAGGGGGTTGCTGGTTCGAGTGCCCTGGTCTGCATGCTGAAGTGTCCTTGGTCAATATACTGAACCTCCTGATGTGCTGGTCGGCACCTTGCATAGCAGCCACCGCCATCAGTGTATGAATGTTTGGACAAAAGCATCTGCTAAATGCCCTAAATGTAAATGTCGTTCTACTGATCGACAGGTGATGGTAGATAAATAAGAAAGCAATGCAGCAATATGGGTTTACAATGTTTTAAAGCTTTGAAGCAAGGATACAGACTTCATCTTTTCCTCTGAACTATGTGGTGCCAAATGCTGAGCTAGCTAACTCAGCTGACCAAACTACTGACCCACATGCCCCGGTCTGGGAGGATTAGGGTTTGTTGTGGGTTCATCTGCCTCACAGACCTTGCCTGAGACCGATTAATTTAGTATAAAATGATTATGATATTCTCTTGTTCTGTTTCTCTTTTCAGGCCAGAGACCATTCAAGTGCAGTTACTGCCCCTACAGTGCTTCCCAGAAAGGCAACCTGAAGACTCATGTGCTGTGCGTGCACCGCATGCCCTTCGACAATAGTCAGTACCCTGACCGGCGCTTCAAGCGCTCACGTCCTGAGTCAGACGTCCTGGAGAAGAACCCAGATGACACCATCGGTGGTACATCTTATCAAGCAATGACAGGAGCAGATGGAAGCCATGGGAGTAATTTTGGGCTGTTTGCAGGGGATGCCTTATCTCCTCAGCAGGAGTGAAGCCATCATGAATTGGACTGGTAAATGACATTCAGGGGTTCAGGTGTTTCCATAGATTTGTACCATCAAAAAAATACTCCCTGATGCACCTGAATGTTGGAAACTCTAAGAATCATTTCCTGCATTTTCCTAAGCTGAGGACACTGACCAAAAATCGACAAGACAATGAGATGAACAGAAGTGCTTCACGGCAGCGCTGTGAAGAGACCACACTTCCTACATTATAAACACAATTTAAACATACTCTCTCTGTGTTATTAGAAGTCTGTGAACATTCACAAAGAACAGTTTATAATCTATGTATTTTTGTGAGGTGATTCATCTTTTTCTTTTTCTTTTTTAACTGAGCACAGTAGATTATGTGTAAGAATGGAGAGGAGAAAGAGTTACAAGCTATATTCAGTCCCTCCAGAAAAACGCGATCGTGCGATCGCATAATTCAGTGCATAATCAGTCCGCATATTTATGCCGGGGCCTAATTTTTTCAAATATGCCGCACTTTCGCCGCATAAATTGCAGATTTCCGCGCACAATATGCAGGGCTTGCATGATTTCATAATCCCCATATATTCGTTCCAAAAAGTCACATATATCTTAGCAGAAAGTTGAAAAATGTCGCATTTACTTCACACAAGAGCAGCCATTTTCCCCGTTGCCATGGGAACGTTATAAAGCAACGTTATGAAGTGACGTAATAACGCGACGTGAACATCATCGAAAAGCTGCAAACCCCACGATGAAGCCACGATGAAGCCCGCAAATCAGTCTCATTTGCCAACCAAAAAATCATACTAGTTTCAAAAACCTTAAAGTTGTAAGTATATTAGTTGCTTGTAAATTTACGTTACAGTAAGAGATTGCACTTTGTGCACTGGATGCACTTATTTTAACAGAAGATATCTTTGTTCTATAGATACCTCTGTAAAACAGGAAGCACGCATTTTATTTTTTAAATATTTTATTTATTAATTTTTACAGAAGTTGTAGCATATTCCTTTTGTAAAGCAACAGAACTTGTTTGACTCATCAATGTTTTGTAAGTTTGAGCCATGTGTTTATTAAGGTCTGAAATAAAACAAGATGAGAACTTAAATATTCCTTTCTGTGATGTAGTATGCTTGCACACCATGGGAAGTAATAAGAAATGACTCTTTACATTAAGGTAGTAGCCTAGTGAGAACAGGATGTTGGGGGAATCACTTTTTTTTCTCTTTTTCATCAAACCACGTTTTTTGCAAGTTCCCGCAATTTCATCGCATACAATTTCATGCATATCCTGCATATTCCGTCGCATTTCTTAAGAAAACGTGCCGCATAATCAATGATTTTTGCCTGCAACAACCAGAAAAAAATGCATTTTTCTGGAAGGACTGACTATTGATACAAATCAATGAAAAAAGAGGCTAAAAAAGCAAGAGGGAGGCCTGATGATGCAATCTGAAATCATTAAAGAGATGTTATCAGAACAATGATCTGTGGAAATGATTTAGTGGAGCGGTTAGTGTAGGGAAGATGCAGGAGGAAGAGGGGGGCTCCTGAATACACACCAGCGCCACAACAGCCACCCAGAACACAACACCAGTGGCTGCCAATTTCCCAATGCGAGCAATGAACGCTGTATGTGTGTGTATGTGTTATAGGGTCAGTGGCGGCGATGGTGGCTCGTGTGTGTCAGGGATAGAGGGGAAACAAGAAGGAGGGGGGAATTGGTGCCAGCCTGACTGGAGCTGTCATCGCAGAGGAAATCAATTCAACAACACACACACACAAACCCACACTCAGAGTCCTACAGTGGTAACCCGACTCTGGACGTTACACGAGGGGGTCAAGCTGAGTCCCATCAGCTGGCCAGAGCCCCTAAAGTCACCTCTTGTTCTCCTCTATCCTTCCTTTCACTCCCACTCTCTCTACTACAAGCCTGATCCATTAGAATGCCCTCGAAAATACAACACAAATCAATTGGCGTATTTAAAGCGCCCATTAACTGCGTTAAGGCTTGTTTTGCTCCAGTTTTGGCAATTCAACGTCTGCGGGTCACCTTACAGGCTCCACATCAGGGGAGGAAGGGGAGTTTGAACCGATTGTGTTTTAGCTTGCACCACTTTATGATGATAGATACACACACCACCATTGCCACTGACCCTGCAACACCTACACTCACATACAGTGCTCATCACTCAAACTGGGAAAGCACTGGTGTTATGTTCTGAGCGGCAGTGGTGTGCACTCAGAGGCACTACTTTGTCCTCCTCAACCCAGTCACAGGAATAAAATGTTGGAACTTTACCTTACTGCAACACACTGATACATGCACATACGTACATCACATATACATTATTGATATTTACAAGGTTGTCATAACAGTCAAGACTATCAAGCCCCTTTTCACTCCAGGGGCGAACATCAAATCAGCAGCCTGGTTCGACACGGTAGTTTTCCCTCTAGCATCACTTCTTGCAGTAGTCTAAAGCGCGAGAAAAGTTGGGTGCAGGGTTGGTTGGGTCATACACTGTTCCCTCTAGAGACCAGGGTTTTGTACCATTTGTGATAAAGAGTCGAAAGTGGCGTTTTCAAGTTATGTTCTGTACGTTAATTAACTTGTTAGAAAGGCGTAAGTTATGAAAGTAAGATACAAGACTGAACATAGTTATCTTAATACAAATCATTATCTTACCTTTTTGTGCATGGAACAAACCAGAGCACGACCGTTTGACAATGTTTATAAGAGTCAATAGGTTCTGCATAGGTAAGCCTCGGGGCATTTCCAGCCTTGTTTGTGGTGGCCAAATCATGATCTCTGCCAAACCCTAACCAAGTGATTGTTGTGCCTAAACCTAACCAGATCATAAACACAATATTGTCACAACATAAGATAGAAAATTGAACCCTAAAGAAATGTAAAGTGTTAACATTTCAACATTTGCAAACCGTAAATTGCCTACAATTATTCTGGCGGCTGAGTTGTGCTTTCAGAGGCCGTCCTCTTCCTCGTCCATCTTCCCGACACTACACTGTCTAAGACATTTACTCTCTTCTGAATTCCCTCTTGTTTTATAGCCTTGTCTCCTCTGAAAACTACAATTTCATTGACAGCTTAGTACTTTGGCCAGGACCTGGACCAAGCTGTGGGGGGTTTTTTGTCCACAATATTCAAATATAACCAGCTGCATTCTGTACATATGAAAACCATGTGTGACATCCTGATAGAAGTTCATGTTCAAGTTTATGAAGAGTTTGACACTCTGCCATCAAATCAGACAAAAAGCAAGATTCATCTCCTCCTCTGATAAGCTCTTTTAAAGTTGCTACACAGGGAGGGACAAAAAAACAATAAAACAAAAACAAAAACAAAAACTGTTAATCATTCACTTAGACCTGCCACGTGTCTGAATTTTACTGCCATTTCCATAAAAATATTACACATGTTGTTCTTTCATTTTTAAAGGAGGCATTGTCTTTCTGTGTACGAGTAAAGTTTTATTTTTGTGTTATATTCCTGAGGGGGAAGAAAGCAGCATAAATCATTCAACATAGAATGTTTTGATCTTGTAAAATCAGCCTAAGTTGTTCTATGGGCAAAAAAAAAAGTATCAACTTTGATTGTACTGTGTTCTGCCGACAGCTGTTGGTTACTGCTGGGTGAGGGAGAATGAGAAAGTATAGCAGTTTGTGTTTGGTTGATATCGGTGGTAGGGGGTTGAGGGCAGGGGGGTTGCTAATGTTTATTCTGCTAAAGAAAAATGATCTAGACTTTAAGAAAGTCAATATCTTACCGCACAAACATATATGCAGTGGTGGGGAGGGCCAAACTCTTAAAACCCAAGGGCCACAGCTCTGCCTAAAGGACTTTATGGTCTGACAAAACACTCATGTACACACACACACACACACACACACACACACACACACACACACACCAACAGCAACAACAACAGGGTGAGAAATACAATCCCAGCTTCATGCATCGAGAGATTGAGGGAAAAGCAGAGAGTAAGAAGGACAGCGGAAGTAAAGAGGGAAAAAAGGAAAGAAGACTTCTGTAAATGTGGTTGAAATTGTGTTGCTACATTCTTATTTTTTTTTGGCCTGACAGAAAACTTGCTGTACATGAAATACTGTATTTTATTTATTTCTTCCAGCTTTCTTTCTTAATTTGGTAGCCAACAGGACAGTTGTTCTTACTGCCTTATAACTGAGTGTGTAGGGTCTTCTCCCACTGATCTTAACACTATGAGATGCAGATAACTTAATGTAGTATAAGCTTTAGGTTTCAATGCACTACTGTAATCATGATGGCTGTAGCTTGCTTGTCTGAATGTGTCTACACATTTGAGCGTGTGTTAACGTTTACATATATTAGTGAAAAACCAATGGGTTAAATAATTTTTTTTTGGCACCCACACCTGGTTTTCTTCATATAAAGCATGTGAATCAGTAGAGTTTCATCATTTTGTTCGAATGAGGCAATCATGTTTTTGTTTTGGCACCGGAGAATGGCATTTGTTGTGATTCCACTGTGATTTGTACTCTTTGTCCATCCCTGAGAATGATACACCATTTTCCCCTCTGCTGTAATCCCAAAATAATCCATGCCATTGTCCCCACGCTGTGTTTGATCTCATCAAGCTCCTTATTGCAGTAGCACACGCAGTTTACTCAATTATGATCACTGGTGCTAGATTAAAAAAAGAGAGAAAAAAAATGAAACCATGCTCATTTAATTCAGTCAGTGGATTCTGTAGAATGCAATCCTTGTCCAAATACTGCCCACATTCCTCAGTGATTTCTATAGCCTACTGGGGGAGAAGTGAGGAGAGGGGTTTTGTTGCAAATTATAAGCGTATATTGACAGTAGATAACTTTGTATTTAAAAAAATAGATATCCTTGATCGTTATTTATTACTGCATCTGTTTGACACAAGACACAATCTTTCATTAAAGAGGTGGATCAAACTTTGATTGAAATCTAGGCATTCTGGTGTACTTCGAACCACTGTTTTTTTCTGCAATAAAACCTCTGACAAACACTACCTTTGCATCTGGATCCATTCACACCCTTCAGGTCAATCACTCCCCTGAAGAAGATTAAGCATCCTGACTGTGCAAAGACTGCTGGCACAAGTACTGAAATGTTTCACTCAAATCCAAGTGGCAATTCCCGACAGGCAAGTTCATAAGCAACCCATGTGATCCAGAAAGAGAGGGGTAAGGTGGTGCTGAGAGGACTCAAAACAAGTCCACAATCATGCTAGCGGCTTCTTCGAACGATAAATACTTTGAGTAAAAGGTCCCATATTACGAAAAATAAAATGTTTCCTCTAGTGTCTATATCAGCTGGTCCTCCCCGAGCCTGCCAACTCCCAGAATGAGGAAAGTGAACAAGTCCTGCATCGTCTCTGCAGCCCACCCACTGGTAAAACGAGGCTCCTACAGGCTGTTCAGATTTAGCTCCTGTCTTTACGTAACGAGAGGAGAGATTTTCATAGGCCGACCTCCTCTGCGCGAAAACACTCCCCTGTCTCCCCGGAGATACCGAGAGGGGGGCGTTCATACCCAAGGTGAAGTTTGGTGTGTCCAGCAGTAAGATAGCAGTGTTTCGCAATGTCGTCGCTCAGAGCTAGACGCGCAAATTGCTCTGTTGTTGGTTGTAAAAATCAACATTAGTGCCTATATTCTGTGCCAGCTGCAGAAGAACAGAAGAGACAGTGGTTGCGTTTGATTTTTAACAGCAACGTGCCAGCTACGGTTCATGTAACTTTGTTTATGTGTGCTAACCCCTTCACATCGGACTGCTTCAGTAACGAGAGTCAGTACAAAGTTAGCTTTGCCTCGACACTGACCGTCGTAAAAGAATCAGTCCCACCCATACCGGACCCAGCAACTGCACCCGAGCCACAGGTAAGTGTCGTCGCATTTTGAAAGTATTTACAGTTGCCGAAGAGCTATAAATTACCTTTACCGTTAGCAGGAGCTAGTATTAGCTACATGGTGGTAACTGTAACAACACATACGAACAAACTAAGTAACATATTCAGACATACTAACCATTCTGAAACATCCTGCTGCAGCCATAGAGTCTGTATTTCTTCAGGAGCCTCTCCCTCTGGGTCCAATTCTGGGTCAAATTGGTATGGTTGAACAACAGCATCTCTGCGAGCCATAGCAATACAGCCATCATAAACATGCTACCGCTAGCATAAGCGGCATCCTCTCCCTGAGAGGGGCGTGTAGCAAGCAAGGCAGGCGTTGACAGACCAAGCGTAGACAGCTGAAATTCAGGACCATAGATGGGTTTGGGGCAGTACATTTCACTTGATGGGTCACTACAACATTCACTGTTAGCAAACAACAATTCACCGACATATTTTATATTAATTCATCGAATCTATTTTGACATTGTTCTAATATACATACATTTTTCTGATATACATATATCCTGAATAGTTTGAAGGCCACTGGGTTGCTTAAAGGGAGACTACCTGTGAGGTCAGGTATAAGAGGAGCCAGAAATCAATCATTCAACCCCACAATTTAAGGAAGATGGCATTTGGTGTTGGTATTTGAGCCTGGTTCTTATTCTTACTATGGGTCATGGCAGTTCTTGATATCTAGGATTCCAGAACCAACAAACAGCTAGCCTCCTAAACCTTTCCAAATACCGATACATTTTACATTAATCATTTCACAAGGTTTGAAGGTGACAGGAAAAAAAACAAAAACATAATTATTATCCCTGTAGATTAGCTGTTGTGGCCTACTGCATAAGCAACTATGAGTATGTTATTTTTTCTATCCAGAATAACCTGATTGCTATAATTCAACAAAACACAGGATAACCAGGAAACCTAAAGTTACTGTGAAATGCATGATTTGTCTGAATGACATATACAATTTACACTTGAAAACTTTGTGCGATCTGATTTTTTTCCAACAGTTTGGTCATATTTTTTTATAACAGTGTCAACACATCCAATTGAACGAGTAACCCTGAGATTTAACATGTAAAGATTAGAGTTTGTTGTGTAGAGCTGCTGTTGAAAGAGTTCTGTTTGTAATGGATACCTTACATACATTTCAATAGCAGTGACTGCTCGCATTAAGTGTTTTGCAATTGTAAGACCTGAGGAGCAATGTAAATGCAAAGCGAGGGAAAATAGGGGGGGGGCAAAAAATCTGCAATGAAAGGACAAAAAAATGGGGAAGAAGCCAAACCAGCAGCTGAATTTGAAATGTTGTCCCCAGGATGAGCGCTTTTTACTGTTAATGGAGAAATAGAGTGTGTGGCATATTTAATGGGTTTTGTTTTTATTGTACAGCACTGAATAATTAACTGGGAAGCAGCATGTCACATAGATTTATCTTTTAATTAAAATAACGTGTTTCACGCATATTTGAGTGGTAGTCCAAATAAATGCAATATCCAAATTTATGTTTTGTTTATCTTCCTGTTAATTATCCAGAGATTGTTCACTGTACAGCCCTTCATATCCCCTCTCTCTGCATCTTTCTCTCCCCCTCTCATTCTCTCTTCCTCCTAGCAATAACCAGTCAGGTTTTATTAATTTATGGATCATCGTGGCTACATGAATAAGGTGTTTGGCATGAAACCACCTCATTCTTATGAAGTGAGACATGACAGCAATACAGAGAGGAACACTTTTTGTCCTTGTCTCTAGAATCAGACTAATTTGCCATATCTATTTTCCCATTAGAGCTGAGCCAAGTGGAAACAACCAGTGACTCCTCAGATGCATGCTACAATGAAATATCCTCAAATAATAATGACAATGTTTAATTTTTATCAATATGTATCAAGACACATTCTGTCCAATAGTTGTTAAGCTATTTCCATGTGAAAACAAACATGGAAAAGTGAGGGGATTACCTAATTCACTGAGGATGTTTCCTCATGGAACAGTGAATGTTGGTACCAAATTCTGTGCCAATCCATAACGTTGTTGCCAAGATTCTTAGTTGTATAAGTGAAACCATTGATCAACAGGTGGCGCAAGAGGAGAGATGAACTGATCACCAAACCCTTTGATTGATTCTCTAGACACCTTGTCTATGAACCAAATATCATGGAAATCCGCCTGAAAAAAAAAAAAAATCAAAAATCAAAACGGCCACTGTGCCCACAGTAACATGCTGCTCCTCTTGATCCACACCAAGCTTGTCTTACAAAGTTATGTGGATCTCGTTATGCTAAAGTGCTGAAAGTGAACTCCTCAAAAGCTGACGAAAGTATTGACACAAAAAGTAACACAATATCAATATGGAATAGGTCTGGATATCTCAAAAGCAACATAAAGGGCTGATTAAGTTGGTGCCATCCAGGATGGTAATAAAACACATGTTCCATTAGCTTAAAAGGTACCATTCCAGCGACCACATCATTATATCAAGTTACAAGGAAGGCTAACTTGTATTCTTTTATTAAGGTAAATAAAACACATCTGCAAAGACACATTTCTGTTATTCAGTTTTTTGTTGTTAAACTAAATTCTCAAGTTTATCTACTGAATCCTCTGGTTTCTTTATGCTTCAGCCATTATCAGGATACTATTCATATTAGCAGAATTATTAAATTACATGTTGTGATTAATGTAGATATCAATCAACATGGAAAAAAATATAGTGAACATCATTTTGCCATACACCCAGCAGCTCTGATCTGCACCTGGCTACAATAACAGCAGCTCATGAGAGGCTCACAGAGGCTCATGTGCATCAAAGCATTTAAAGCTGTTCACCACGTCAAACTGCTGGGATACAACAAAAATCTAATTTCCCTGAAGCAAAGAAATATATTAAATAACCTAAAGCTGTGCTAATCAATATTTTTTGTATGATCAATGGATCAGAGGACATTGAGTAATAAGACAACTTTTCCACATAACTTTTTGAAATAGAAAACCAATCTATTTAACCTTTCAAGGGGTACATTGTCTTAGTTTCAGTTGTTTTTTCAGTTGGATATAATTGTGTACAAGGACGTATTGCTATGTGTAATGATCTCCAACTGACTTAAGTATTTAGCCCCTTTAAAAGTCACAATGACAATCTTGCTAGGTCAGATCTGGTAACAGAGGGAGACGTGTGAGTTACTGCCTTCTAAATTCAATGTAACAAATGTACCATCTCAATCATAATCCCTCTTGTACAAAATCAGTTGAATGATCTAGGAAACACTTTAAAAGAGCCACTTTTATGTTGAGAAAATTCTTCTCAGATCAGATGAGTTAAAACCTATTTTCTTCCCATGATACAATCAGGGCAACTTAATTAAAAAACCTTTGTGCAACCACAGTAATAATCTTTCTAGGATTCTCTTCCTGTAACTTTTTATGCGCTTTAAATGTGTGGATGAATAAATGAATATCTAGCAAAACGCTGTAGGCTACATACAGCATGTGAGCTAACAGTAATTAAATGAGAGTCCCAACTTAACTTCCTGTCAGTCAATGCTTGTGCACTGCTGGATATTATTAAAAAAAAAGCAGCAGAATTTCAGTTAAACTGATGCAAAATATGTATCAGTAGATTCACAGGAAGTAGCTGGGCAAGCACCCCTTGCACTCACAATGATTGTAATTATGTCTTCAACAGCTAGATAAGTTCTAAAATCCATCAGTGATGCCTCATGAAGGAATAAAAAACGTATCCTTGCTGTTGCAACAATTTCAACTCATCGCTGCCTGTCCACTCTCTGTCCCACGCTCTGCTCCCTCTCACATCAAGTTCCAAATATTGCAAAAGTCTTGTAACTCTTTCTGTAAAAGTTGCCTGTATCTGAATGACAATAAAATGGTCAGTGACAGTAATTAATGTCAGCAGTAGCTACGTTTTCTGTACCTGGATAAAACCTGCCATTGGAGGAGGACAGTGATTGCAGTCCTTTTTGCCTTGGCAGCAGCTTTCCATTACTCCTGCACAAATCACACACTGCATCGCAGCTGTTCTGAGAACTGAAAAGGCTCCACACAACTGCGTTTGTGGTCAGCCATCATCAATGTTAACTGTCACTGGCACCTTACACATTTGCAGAGCTAAGGTTCACATATGACTGTTAGATGGAGGGGGAAGTAGCTCCTAAAAACCGGGTATTATTAGGACTGGATCCTGTTGATAGTGGAGTTAATTTCTATTGTGTCCCTATCAATATTTCAAGATCAATTGGCACAGCGCCACTGCTTTAACTTTAATTCCTTCCGTTTGCTGAAATTTGTAAGTGAACAACATGTAGCAACTATAACTTACCAGCTTTCCTCCAGCTCTATCGTTTGTGCTGTCGAAATTGCTGCAAACAACCTTTTGCTCTTTTGAATCTGAAGGTCACAGGATTGTAAAATTATTTGTGACACTCATAAATTTGTACGTGGAACATTGAGGACATAATTTAAAGACAAATAAGTCTGGAACAAGCAGCTATACTTTTAAACTCTGCTTGGGTGTGTCCTTACAGAGTCGTTAAGGACACATATGAGCTCTGAGTTGTAAGGGGCCACTTGTGGGGAAGACGTCAGAGGAGACAGTCTGGCTATCTTGCAGTATGCATTGAAGAAGACAGAAGCTTGGACATTGAGGTGTACAGAAAACCTAAACACACAGTTCAATACTTGCTGTTTGGCTCTCCCCTCCACTGGAGCACAAGCTGGGGGTCATCAGAACCCTAAACCAGTGGGCTGGGACCGTTCCTACTAAGACAGAAGGGACGGAGAAGAAACAGAAGCACATCAGGGGAGCACTTAAAACCTGTGGTTACCCAAACTGAAACTTTGTCTAAACTACTAAAAAATCCAGAGGAGACAGAGAAAGAAGAGACGAGAAAACATAACCACATTGCCATTCCCTATGTCGTGGGAACATCATATCCCAGTTCACTTCAAACTACATGCTAAGGCAGAAATGCGGAGATGGCCTAAGACATTACTTATCATCCACCTACAATACAGTACTGAGTTCCCTCCCCAGACAGCTTAACAATCACTTACGCTCATCTAGCCCTAGCAACCCGCATGAAGACTGGTTGGGTCAGCGACCCACAAGTGGCCCTAATGACTCTGAAACTTAGAGCTCACATGTGTCCTTAATGACTCTGTAAGGACACTCTCACAAAAAGTTTAAAAGCTGGCAAACTTCCCCCCAGGTAGAAAAACAGACCAAAACTATCCAAATGACACAAACTATATGTATAGACTGAACAAGGGCAAGTGCTAATACATGTTTGGATTTTGGTGAGATGTAAATGATGTAGATGATTGATATAAATTGGTACTCACTATGTAGGTTCTGAAAAATCAAGACTTCCTTGCGCAGATTCACAGGAAGAACATGGAGAACAGTGGTATGCCTGGTGTCGATGTCATGTAATTCCTATAATGATAAAAACAGAAGTGTACATCCTATTACGATTACTAAATAAACCAAAATCAGACCTGATATGTCCAATCAGAACATATATACACAAATAACCTGTTCACATTTAATGTAATCAGACAATTAGCAAAAACAAAGTAGACTAATTGTATAATTCCAAAGCTCATTTAAAGCATTGAACTTGTCCAACGTTAAAGAGGTTCAACAAATGAAATGTATAATAATCTCTTCACCTGTTCATTGTGAATTGTTGTCTTCCCAGTTTTGGACACCTTCTATCTGAGTAAGGTTCCCGTTGGAACTCTGCATATACTTATATTTAAAAATAGAACAGAAGGACAATACAGCAATTTTCAAATTGTCAGTTCAAGTTTGGAGACCTATTACACTCCTATAAACCAGCAAATAAATAAAGGTGCTCATTGAGTGGCTACTCAGTGAGTACCTTCATCAATGACTCAATGATGCTCAATATCCCACTGTCTGGCTACTTGCATAAAGTGCTCGGCGCACATGTCAGTGCCTCTCCTCTGTCTTTATAGCAGTCAAAGCATCCGACCAAAGTTCCCACTGTGGGTCAAAATAATGTGCTGTGACCCCGAGGTATCTGTGATTACTGAGTGAAATCAGATAGTCTTCGGTGAGAGCAACCATGTTTGTCTGTCCCAACATGTCCTCCACTTTAGCTTTCTCATCTTCATACAAGTTGTGTATCTTTGTTACAGTGGTGGCTCTCAAAGGCAAGTTATATGTGCAGTCTGGATGCGATGCAAATTAAATCAAGCAAACCCTCGTCCTCCACAATGTTAATCCTGCAAGCTGTAGCAACCGATTTAGCTATCGCTGTTTGTCACATGTAGATTTGTCCAAATATCTCCATTGCAAACTATCCAGCTTGATTTGCCTTAGGAATTTGCGCTAATGTGGTATTATCACGTTAACTTTGACAGCCCTAATAAGTTATAAATATGTTATGTCAAATTGCATTTGAATAGGTAGAAATACAATAGATTGCTTTAGGAGTACAACTTAAAATTACAAAAAATATCTGTAAATCTACAAACATGTATTTAATTTTATCAGAAAAAAGAGAGACATTTATGAAAAAAAGAAGAACAGAAAAAATTGTTTTCTTACAGTGTAGATAGAAAGATAGATGGAACACAAACACACAAACACACTGTCAGAAAGGCCACTTGAAGGTCCAATTTGTTTGCAACCAAATGATGGTCTAACCACAATAGCACGTTAGTGCAAAGGTGTTTTTTATTTTATCCATGCCAAACAACGCCACTCAAAGGTGAAAGTGGCCCCCATAAGTGCAGGATGATCATCAAAATGCCAAGCACAAACAAAACAAAAACAAATAAACAAACAGATAATACAAACACTTAGTTCTCACAGGCTCAATAGTACCTACTCCTTCTAGGTCTCAGCCTCAACACACTCTCACCAGGATTCATCAGCCAGATTTTAAACCTGCAACCACACCCCCATGGACTGAACCAAAATATGCAGGGATGTCACACAATTATTCATTATCGAAATACAGGGTAAAAACTGGCAGATGATATAAAAACAGCCATCACACAATATGAAGCATAGTATTTCAATCAACTGTATGAAACAAAACTACAATTCACATCTTCAGAGTTCATATCTGCTCTGCGCCAGCTTCTCACCCTGATTATTTCTCCCTCCCCCTGAGCTCACCTGAACTCAGATTTTCCCGGGACAACTTCGCTCAAAAAGGCGTCACTATAGCGCTCGTCCGGTTTGACCCGACGGCACCCCCATACCCCGGAAGCGGACACCCGGCCACACACACAAACAGCGGACAATACCCGCATCTGCCGTAAGTATCATACAAAACTGAACAGTTGCTGGATTATGTTTTATACCAATAAACAGACGATTGAACTCGCTACTCTCAGTTTCATTTTACAGAGGGGAAACTTACGTGATTTGTGTGTGTGTGTGTGTGTGTGTGTGTGTGTGTGTGCGTGCGCGTTATGAAAGGGAACAGTTAACCGCTAAACAGTGCGTGCACTCACTGCCGCAGCTAACGCGAACAGAGTGAAAAATTGCTACGTGTGAGTGAGGGTTATGAGGGAAAAGCTGCCAGGTGCCACAGTGACAGAGCCCACTGTCACACACACATATACACACACACCCTATCCAGTCAGGCATTTCCTCAACAGCATCTCTTTACAGATAAGAAGATCCAGGGGCTGAGTGGTCCTCCAAATGGAATCATCGCCACCATCAATGGGGATGATGCTCATCTAATACACTGCCTATGTGCATGTCAGGCTTTTCTTGTGTGTGTGCACCAATGGGAGTGAGTGTGTGTCCAGCCTCTCTATAGGATGTGGTATTGCATCTGTTTGAGTGGATAACTGTCAGCAGTACTGGCTCTGTTATCCTGCTGACGTCTCCATTACTATCGTCTGAGGTGGGACTCAGCCCTGTCTGCTGTCACTCTGCTGACACACACACACACACACACACACACACACACACACACACACACACACACACACACACACACAATATATGCCAATACACACAGCAGTGCAACATGTTTCATTGAATGATGTACTGATTCTACAACATGTCTGACACACTTAAGTTCTGACAGTCACACAGGCATACATATTCATGTTTTTAACTCAAATATAGAAAAGTTTTCATTCTGTGTTACATTATAGACTCTTTGACTTATAGCCTGGAGCTGTGGACGTGGTCATATGTTTCAGTCAGAGAGCATTAAAAAGCAGATCGCTCAGGAGAAGGGGGGGTCAGGAGAGGTCAACGTGAGGTAACCTGAGTGGGTGAGAACAAAAGAGGCAGCTTGTTTTTATTGCCAGGGCTCAAATGTATGTTTCTGTGGGATGACATCAGCCTCTGCAATATAATATGACCACTTCTCACATACAGGAAGTCAGTTTATCATTTTAATTATAAAGGATAATGCTGTTGTTTGATGTTTTTTTTAATCCAGATTTTATGTTTATAATTCCATCATATCTATCTGTTATGATAATATTGTTTTAATTTTAGTAATTCTAGGGACACAAATTACAACAAAATCCAGCTGCCAACAAATCAAGGGATTCTGATGACCAAAGAAGTTGCAAATGAGCTAGCATTTTAGGCAAAATATCTAAACCCCTGTATTTGACGATAAAACCACACGAGTACATCCAACATGTTGGTAATAGTCCTTCATGGCTAGAGGTCTAAAGTTTAAGAATACTGTGGAGGTGAGCGGTGCTTTGTGGCTGCCGAGACGACTCATGGTACCCCGGAACAGGCTACAAATACATATCAGAAAACTTATATAGTCAAAGATTTGGCTACTTCCATAGGAATCTGACACAAATTGAATGTGAATGTCCGCTCTGATGTTGAAGCCTTTCGTCAGGTTGGATTGCATGCTTTCAGGCCAAAACCTCGTATGAAGTGATGGTTTGATCTTCTCCACGGTTATTATAGTGACTTCATACACAGTGAGTGGCCACATTGTCCGTAGGAGGAGTCCAAGCTGTGGGCACCAGAGCTTCAGTTCCCCAGACCATAGTGCCTGTTTGATGCCCCAAGCCACTGACAATCTATTGCCTTAGTTGGTGCATCCCTTAAATATGGAGATGCTTACAGATTTTCTGGGCTCCTCTGGGCTGATGTTTTCCTGCATTTTTTCAAGTAGCCGCTTGGTTCGATCACCACCCACCACCCATTTTTAGGCCCTGATGATGACTTCCATGGCCATAGTAAAAGCCAAGGGTGAGAATGTACAGCCTGCCATGATGCTTCTTCCAAGCACTGCCATGTTGTCGTGAAATCAGCCGTTGTAAAGCACAGTTGCAGGTCTTGGAAATAGGTCTTGAGCAGTGTAGTGATGAGCTCTGATACATGGAAAAAGTGGAATAATTCCCAAATAAGTTCATGGGGAACTGAGCCAAGTCAAGGACGATCACATGTAGGTCTCGCTTGTTCCTCTTGGCTGATTGGATGTGGTGCTAGAACAAACTTGTATGCTCCATACAGAGAAACCATGGAATTCCGGCTTTCTGTACAGATGTATCAAAGCACTTATATATTTCCAGGTCGATATACAGTCTCTGCGCTCCTATGGTGAAAAACACATTGATGAACTAGAAAGGGTCATGAAACTTGAAAGTGTCATGAACTTGAAAAGGCATTGAAATTGTCTTTGTGGAACCATGTTCTTACGTATTCTTTCTTCTTGTGAAGTTTCCTCACGTTCTAAGCTCTTTCGCAAAGATGCCAGACAGTTCTTGATGTCTGCTTGGAGTAGCCTGAGATCTTCCATCTTGACGTCAGAGGCTTTTTTCCCCAGATGATCCTGCATCAGCATTTATGTGGTTGTATCACCCTCTTCAGTGATAGGGTACTGATGCTCTTCAAACCTTTTTTTGTCCCATCGCTGTGCTTCACTCGCCTGATATGACTGGTTGCTTCACAAGAAGTACTGGTCAATGCGAGGCCTGTGTCTCTGCTCTCTCAAGCACCTTTTCCTCCCTTGGTGGATCCTCAAGCCCATCGCTGATGTTACTCTATCACAACCACAGATGCACACCTGACACTTTCCTTGTCCATAGTCGTTTCCGGACCTGGGTCTGTAGCCGTGTTGTCAGTTGATGAGCCATCTTATGCCCCTGCTCTCGCAGACTCTCCTATGTATGGCATGTTTCCTCATTGACTATTAGAAGCATTTAGTGACTGTCTCCAACTAACTTAAACAGTGTTGGAGACTACCACCATGGCTAGCTAGCCCATAACAAGCCTGTCATGGTCTGTAATGCCCACCGATGTAATAATGTCCTCAAACGTAATAAACCACAAACTTAATACAAATCTGCAGCATTTAATGTAATAAACCCACAAATGTAATACTGTCATGACTGTAGATTCTTGTTCATTGTGTTCTTGTCTGGTTCTGTCTTGTGGTTTCTTGTATTTGTTTTCCATGTCTTTGTATCTTGTCTTGTGTCTTTAGTTTTTCCATGCCCTCATGTGTCCTTTAAGTTTTCCTGTTCTTCCCTCTGGCTCCCTCTGTCTATTGTGTTGTCACTTCATGTTCTCATGTGCTCCTGCCCTTCGTTATCTCACCTGTTGGTCCACCTCACCTGTTCCTCGTCTTGTCATCAGTGTCTGTGTATTTAGTCTCTGTGTTCCCTTCACTCCTTGTCTGGTCATTGTTCTTGTCAGCCCCTGTCTACGTCCATGCTCCTATTCATGCGTCTGCTCCTGTCTGTTCCTTGTTCCCCATGGTATGTGTTTTTGGACTTTGAGTTTTGCATTTTGCCTTTTGAGTTGAACTTTGATTATTTCTTTGTACTTTGTCTTGCCTTTCAGTTGCTACCTTGTCTTGCTGTTTTTGGTTGCTACTTTGCCTCTTGCCCCCGTTTTGTCTGCTTTTGGTTTTTGGATTCAGCTTTTGTTAAATACTAGCTCGCCTTTTGTTATCACGGATCTTGCCTCATGTCCCCTGTTTAACTGCATTTGGGTCCACCTCCTCTATCCATAGTCTTCCCTTTAACCCCTGCCTGACAAATACATTTTCCACAAACGTAATACGTCTGCCTACTACAAGTGATTTCCCACAAATGTAATAACTATTACGTTGCAGGGATTTATTATGTTTGTGGGGACATTGGGACATCTTTATTGTAATAACTTCCCACAAATGTAATAATACAATGAATAATGGTCGTTGTGGTTGTTGTGTTTGTTTGCTAATACTACTGACGGGTGCAAAATCCAGCTGCTGACTGTGGAAGTTTCATGGTGATACACATTAGTTAAAAATGTTTTTCCCGATTCTTCACCTGTAGTGTCTCCCCTTTATTAACTAATTATGCTAATTACTCAAAATGCCCAACATGCAACTTTTAGCAACCAAGTTGAATTTCATCCGCTAGGCCTATAGATTACATTTCAATCATAAAAGTTTATAGGAAACAAGATTTCTGGGTCCAAGACATTTCCAGTAGACTAATAAGTCAAGCTGGAGCAGCTTCGGTGATAGGAGAATTATGTTTTACAAAAGCTACAAATCACCGTGTTCTTGTTGATAGTCCCGTCTTCGTTCTTTTTATGAATAAACTTGCCGTTCAAAGGCCCTAGCAATGATGTGCTCGCCTCACTCCCCTGCAGGGCAGTTGCTAGGAATTCTGGGACCCCTGAAATAATATCGGTGTGGGCCCCTCTACCCCATTCATTGCCACCTTCAATTTTCTTGTTTTTCAGTGTTCTTGACCGTGCCTGGCGTAATACACCCATTCGTTTCCTTTTTTTACGATTAACGACTTAACAAGTCAGAGTATTATTATGTAAATTATGTATTATTAGTTGTCTTATTCTCATTTCGCTGATTTGCAACACGTTATTACACCTCTGATTGCAAAAACATTTTCAATTAACCATTCAATAAATAGGTAGTGGGTCACTAATAAACCAAACAGCCAACCAGTGTCTACATCACTCACTCACCATCAAAGGCGTCATTGGACTGCTGGGGGTGAGCGTCTGCTGTGGGGTCAAACTCAGATGAAGCAGCCGATGCTGATTCTGGAGCAGCAGAGCATAAAGGTTTATTGTTCCATTATATATATTCTAAACATTAAATGTTCAGTTTCATGGAAAAACTGACGCAGAACTAACCTATTCTTGGACAAAATCTAAATGGGCTTCTTAGTACCATAGCTCTAGGTTTAAAATATTTCTAAACCATTCAAAAGTCAGTGTAAACTGTCCAAAATTCTAAATAGTCTTTTTTACTTTGTTGTTGTCAGCTGTTATGGTGTCTTTTATTTTATATTGCTATGAAAACCAACAACAACAACAAATCATTTAACTTTTTTTTTTAGGCTATTCAGATGTCCCACTAATAACACATTTTACAAGACCACATTGAACGCATCATGATAACGTAACTGACCTTCGTCAGATGCTCATAATTACTGAGTAGAACTTGAATGCGTCGTAATACAATTCAGAGCAGCCTCTGAATGGGCGCATATTGGAGCACACGCGTTAATTTGCAGTGTAATCTAATTAACGCGTTAAGCTGACAGCTCTACTATATTAGGGCTGTCAGTTTAACGCAGTATTATATGCGTTATTATATTAGGGCTGTCAGTTTAACGCGTTAATTAGATGAATTAATTACACTGCAAATTAACGCGTTATAAAAATTAACGCAATTAATTCTGAGTGGCAATTCAATGCGCGAGCATTTTAAAGCATTGAATGACCCGTAGGCTACTTGGCAGTGGCACGTCACTGTAGCACCAGCACCGAGGAACTTGTCCGGACGTGTTCGTCACCTGCGTCGCTAGTAGGGCTGTAGCGATACACGTATCGAAGCTGAAATTGCGACACTCAGATCCACAAACCTGTCTCGCGCTGTGAGAAGGCAGAATCGCGACACAACTTCCAGTCCAGATCAGCCCTATGAGCTGTAAGTAACACCAAATTAACACCGCAGCGGTCGTTCGCCAATTCTCCGCCGTTGTTCGTTCACACAGAGCGAAACATCGCTGTAAAGACGAACCGCTGCGTAATTCACACAGAAAGCCGGCGCTGCGGCTCCTAAAGAGACGTGATGGTACACGTCATGATGATGACGTGTGTGTGTTTTCAAGGGGTTTCCCCGGTGTCTCCCCAGTCAATCAAAACCGACGGAGACTGTCTTCCGGGATAAAGTTCACTGTAGTCTCGGTCCGGAGGGCTGACCGTCGCGGAGCTTTTTTTTCATCAGAAACACCCTGTGAGGTAAAGTTTTTTTTGCCAGTGACAGACGCATGGCAGAAATGTGATGAGGAGTCTGTAGGACGGGCGGGAGGAAAGACGCTTCTCCACGTACAGTTGTGCTATTTTTAACTTGTTGTCAGAGACAGTTACAGTTACTACATTACCTTAGTTTGGCTCTGTAGCGTTGTTTTGTGGGACATTTCTGTGTATTAAGTTGAGTGAGGGATCCATGCAGTTAACAGACCATCAGATAGACACACCTTCCACAATACTGCACCTCTGATACTATCAGACAAGTATCATAAGTTATTGAAATTTTACAAAAATAAAATGTTTAATTTAAAAAGAAAAAAAAATTTGAGGTTTGTATCGAACCGTGGGTCAAAAATCGTGATACAAACCAAATCGTGAGTTTGGTGTATCGTTCTTGTCTTCTTAGTGTATTCAATTGATTAGTCATGCAATACAATTTTGTAATGTCCTAGAATTCGAATTCTTTATTTGGGTACCTTTAGCAGATATGAGATTAAAATGTGATTAATTAGATTATTTAATTACAAATCCTGTAATTAATTAGATTGTTTTTTTTTAATCGCCTGACAGCCCTAATTTTTTATGTGTGTGTAGATAGATAGATAATGTAAAAACCTTTGTTTATCCTATTAGTCCTTCACTAGAAATATGTGTTTGCAAGGCTTTCTGCTGTTATAGGTGTTCCTGGTGTTGCACAGTGTTCAGGTCAGTCAACTTGTGATTCACCAGTTGAATGCTTTTAATGTGAAACATTATCAATGTAGATGGCCCGTGTGCAGACAAGGTACTGTTTTTGTATTGGTTGTGCTCAGGGGCGCCGCCAGGGGGGGAAAGGTTAGGACGATTCCAAGGGCCCGGCACTCACAGGGGGCCCTTTGAGACATGGGCAACCTATACAAGGGCCCAACTAGATTTTTTTTTCATGGGGCCCAAAATCCCTGGCGGCGCCCCTTTGCTAGATTTGCTGCCCACTGGTTGACTAGCCCATCAGGGAAATGCCTGCTGTTCAGATGGCTATTCCCTGCTAATGTTATTCAGTCACAATAGACTATGTGGTAAAATCTATGAGATATGGCAGTGATACAGAGGTTTTGCTGTCCTTGAAACTATTTTAGCTCGTTTTAATTGAGATCAACTGTGATGTGTGATGTCAGTCTTTACAATGATTCCATGTCAGACCTCAGTCATCTGCCAACTAAAGCCATCACCCAGGCCTGCGCCACCTCCTTCTCACTGACACCTTTGAGGAGCCAGAGCATATATGGCCTCTATTTTTCCATCATAATTAAACAAGTTTCCGCCTTTATTCCATGTCCATTAGCAGAGCCCATAACACTGCTTGGGAAATGGTCATTATCGCAGACAGAAATAGGAACATAAATTTGCTGTTAATGAAAATGTCAATTAGTGGTCGACTGTGTTAGAAGGGGGCTGATTGTACTACCACTGTGAATTAAGCATCCACATGCTCACCAGGGTGTCTCACATACACATATATACATGCATTCAAACACCTTAAGGACAAACACATACACATATCCAAATATAATACTGTAGTACCACACCGGTATAGATTGAAGTGACATTGATTGGCATTGATTCACATACATTTTTTGGGGGGGAATTTCTTTATTGTTGAACATCTCACATCATCCATTGCGACTCTTTCGTGTGATCGTTGGGGTAGAAAAATGAAAAAAAGTGAATCATAGAGTGAAATTAAAAAAATGGCCCAAAGAAAGTAATGTTTGCCAAAAAAAGAAAAAGAAAAAGAAAAGAAAAAAATGTTCTCCTCGTTAGTCTGTAGTTTCATCCTTAAGCTGTTTCGTCTCTGGAACCCCTAGGTTTGACGAGTTGTTTTGATATTTTTATTCACATATTTGGATCATTAATCAAATGGCGGCATGGAGGGAGGGCAAGCAGAGGGGGATGGATGCGATCCATATAGCATATCTTCTTCAGGGCTTGTGTGTGTGTGTGTGTGTGGGGGGGGGGAGAGAGGGAGAGAGAGAGTGTGTATGTGTGTGCATGTGCAAGATCAATCTAAAAGTCCTCTGCAACAGCCACTTCAGACCCTGGGCGCAGTCACAAAAAAATGATTACCATTACACTCCCACCCTCCCCTCTCACTCTCAACAGACGATGAGGGGAAATAAATGTTGCCACACACACACATACACACACTCACAAATATACCATTGGCTGCAGTGCTAGAAATGACAGAAATAAAAAAGACGGATTCCCACCTAAACGTCAATATGAGGGGGATGTATTAAAAGTGCATTTGAAATTCTTAGCAGCGTTCCACTTCATTTCTGAATGTCTGGGTCTTGCACCCTTAAAAGCAGAGGGAAATAAATCAAGTTGTTGCTCGTGCCGAGACCCCTATAAAAATAAATAGATGAATGCTGGTCACCTCAGAACCATTTTTAAAATGTCCCCCTAGCTGCACTGTATCCATAATTATGATTTTGATTGTCTGTGACCACATCCCCCAAGATCAAATGTGAAGTGGAATTACATGAAGAGATTTATTTGTCATCTGCTGGGGCTAAGGTTGTGCATGACAATCAGATAGCAGCTAATACCACAGGTGTAAAGTGCCATTTCTTAGGCTTCAGCAACAACACTTTCTAACCTCTCATGTTCCAAAGACTAGACTTTGCATAAATAATGATGCTCTGGATGTTTGGACAAGATTAGCAGCAGTTAGACAGTTTGAGCTGCCATCAATACAACCTTCATGCATAAGACTTACACTTGTCCATGACATCAGTTCACAACCCTTGCCGATACCAACTGGACAGATAAGAATGTCATGGGTCAATAGGCCAACAATAATGTATGTGTCATGGCCTACCTGTGATCCGAGATGTCATATGTGATGCTTGTCCTGCATAGGTTCCTCATGAAACCCGGATATCTCAGTCCCTCTGGTGTCCATACGCTTTGTTAGAAGAAGAAAAGTAAAAGTTGTTGTATGCTAGGCAATTATGAGTGGGTGCAGAGGACACAAAAGTATACTAATATCCGACCGAGAGCAGTCCTCCTTTGTTTGGTTGCAGCTGAGCAGCAATTAAGTTGGCAAACCCTGCTTCTAACTTAAACTGTTTTCACATTTGAACTGCACACAATGTCCAGAGAAGCAAGTCCAGACATCGTGCAGAGTGGCAACCTCATTGCCAGAATGCTGGCAATGTGTGTTGCTGTAGATCATGGACATGTTGGAGCTTTACACTTGACATGTTCAAACTTTACGTTACTTTAGGTTAAATTTGCTATTCTATGACAATGTGACAATGCTTTCTGATTGGTCTGGTTAGATTTAGGCCTAAAAAGTATTCAGTAAGGTACAGGAAAAGATAATGTCTTGGCTCTCAACATCTCTTTAAAAATAACACCTCATTTAAACATATAACACAACATTTAAAATGATCCAGTATTTTCACACTCAAGTTCAGCCTTGAATAGTGGCTTGCCAGTTGTCTCACACAGCTGACATTAATACGTCAGCTTATAGACATGTAGTGAATGTGATATAATGTAAATGTTGATGTGAGTTCAAATTTGAATGTATAAGTGGTTTGCAAATCTTAAAATGCCAACGGTTATTCAGGTGAATAGACTGAGAACTGTCCTTTGACACATGTAGCACACAACTCATTGTCTTTGTTGGACATGTTCTCGCCTACTGAAAAATTATCTAGTTTAAGCGAGAGGTAGAGTGAAAAGGATGAAGACTTGCATGTGATGATGATATAACACTACATTTTATTAACACTACATGTACTTCAGATATATTCACCATATTAACTAAAGAAGAAAAGGATACAATGCAGCTACATGCTCATACACTCATGAGTTCTTCAGACAATGATCTATTGCGATTCACATATGGCCTCAGTCAGATTTTACACAGTTTGTACTGCTGGCAGGTTGAAGCCTGTTGCCTGTGCCAACTGATATGGTCATTTTGGGACCTTTTTTTCTTTGCTACATGATGTATTTATTTATTTGTTTTTTTCCCCACCTGGTGCTCCCAACTTCTGGCAATCTTTGTGTTTTCTGGCTGAAAAGATTTAGATGTTGGAAATGAGGTTATTTAGGCAGCTAAACGTGACATTTAATGTAGACTGCATGCTATTTCAATGTAACTGCTGTTTGTATGACTTTGAAGCATATTCAAATTTATTGTTGTGTTTTCTCACCTAAAAGACTTTTCCTATATACAACACATTTACTCACACATAGTTGACAGTTCATTGTTACACAGTACTCTCAAAGCCACCATACATACTGTACATATTATCATGTACATCTTTCTTGTGCTGTAGTTCTATGTCATAACTATTTTGGAGAATATTTCACCCCTCAAAATAAATAGGAGACAAAGCTAATCTTTGCAGTCTTTGGATTGTGTTTTGGCACTGAAACTTGATGACAGCCCACAATCAATTGCAACACAAGCATGAAAATATATTTCATGTATCTTTTTTTTAGTTGCAATCAAAAAACTTCAATATCAGTGTTTGCCATCATAAGGTCCTAACGCCTAAAAGAAACGCCTGCGTGCACGCCCACACACACCCACTCCCGTACACACAGGAACATCCCAGAATATACACACAGACAAACACACAGGCAAACACTGACACGCCAGCAAATCTTCAACAATACGCCCATCTTCACTTTGATAGCTGTCATTTCTACACGAGAATTTCCTCTGCTGCTGGGGGAAATAAAAGAGTTGGTGCTAATGGAGGATAATTACACTCTTCCTTTCTCTTTCTCTCTCTCATGATGTCTCTCGCTTGTTTTTCCTCTGGTGCTGCATTGCACAGGATGGATGCCAGTGAAGTCGCAAACTGCTGCATTCAGGCCCATTACATCTGCAATGAGTGGGGACGCAAGCAACATCTGGTGTCTAAGCTGTGATAGAGAGCTGTGCCCTTTTAATAGATATCTGCAGGCAACACAGGGTGAGAGATCACATCTCAACATTAACTCTTCAAAGCCCACTTAGAGGCATGGGGTGGGGTCAGAGAGGTATGGGGAGAAAGGACTAGAGAAAGGACAATGGGGAATTAGTGGGTAAAAATAGGAGTAACAGAGAGAGACAGATGAGAGAAGGGATAATGGGGGAATGAGATGCCAGTATATGGAGGGGAATAAAAGTAGATGAGTTGGAAGGATGACAATCAACAAAAAATTAATAGGACAGTCAAACGGCTTATGATAAAGGGAGGAGTGAGTAGAAAAAAGGTGAAGAAAGGAAAATAAGAAGTAAAAAGTAAAATGTACAATATGTAACTTCTGCCGCTGGGGGCCTCTCTATCAAAAGAAAACAAAAGATGTTTGCAGAATGTCGAGTGTAGGGCCTGGAAGACTTGGGAGCAAGTTGACTGTTCAGCTGCTTAAAGTCCCTCTTGAATTTTTTTTTTTATATCCAGAGTCTCTGAACCGTTTTTGTTAAAGCCTTAAGCCTCCAGATAATACTTGTTGTTGTCTGTCAATTTGATCGTCATTACTTTAAGCTTATAGTCTGTAAAATTATGCTTCAATCTTCTACAACAGTTTCTTTGCGTCTGACATTTCTTGTCAACACGAAACTAAAGTCTGGCCCTTTATATGCAAACCAGGTAATTGGGCAGTGTTTAAAGCCTTTTATAGTAAATTGTGGGATGGTCAGATGGCTCATGCATGTGTGTCAAATTTCAGAATGATTAAGATGTGTGAAGATAAGACATGGTCTTATAAATCTGAAGAAAAGACTGTGCATGCCTGTTTCATGTATATACCAATTTCTACACCTGAATATACACAGTTTTATACTGGACTCACTTTGTATTGTACAGCAAATGTACAGCAGGGTTGTGTACTGTTCACATTTGAACTGATACTGGTACCTGGAATTCGATACCGGAAACCAACAGTACCTTTTGTCAGCAGTTTACTCTGTGATAACAAAAAAAACAAAAACATTTGCAGTAGGCTAAGGTCCCTGGGGCTGGATGTATCCCTGAGCAATTACTGTCATCATGCATCATTGAGACAACATGTCGACATGATACCACATTTCATTTTTTTTTCTACATTGCAAAAGTGCAATTACAAATGAAAAAGAACTTACAGATGCTTTCTTTAAGTTTATAAATCACATGGTTATTTTTCCTTTTCAACAAAGACTGATACAGCCCCAAAAGTAAGCACATATTTGTCAGGCCTGGGCTTTAGAGAGGACTCAGATTCAGAATGAGAACAGTTCAAGGAGGCTTGTATTCTGAAAATACTTTATTGTCTTAGACAGAGCGATAAATTAACAGACTATACACGTCTTCCTAATATAGAAATGCGAGGAATCATCAAGAAACAAAACACACACTAAACACTGATGCAAAAGACCTCAAAGAAAAATTGAAATAACAAAAAAATCACTCCAAAGGAGGCAAAGAAAAAGGCTAAGAACTAAACTACTCTACGAGTCTGCACTATGAAAATTAACAACTCCACTCCAACGGAGGATGCCGGACCGGCTATAAACTTAAACTACATTATTACTGAGCTGTGGAAGTTATGAACAGAAAATCTCCACAATGGTGGCAAGAAAAATGCTATAAACTTAATCTACTCTTCAAAAGTGAGCTTAAAAAAAAATAAATAACAGAAAATTACTCTTCTTAAGAAAAAAAGGATTCAGAAATGCAAATGTGAAAACGCTGGGCTTGGATCGAGACTGTGACTGTGACGACTGGCTCTGGCACAAGACAAAGGGAGACGCAGACTATAAGACACATGATGGGAATGGGAAACAGGTGGACACAATCAGGAATCAGGGGAGACGATCAAACTGGTGACACATGAGAAAGGGCAAGTGACCTGAAAGAAGAGGAGAGTTACTTTTCAAAATAAAACAGGAAGTTCACAAGACAAAAAAACCCAGGACAGGACACCCCTCACCGCGGTGTGACAGTATTTAAAACAAATGTATTCTTCACCATATCATATCAGCCAATTGCTATAATTCAAAACTGATATTTCTTACCTAGATAACCCAAAGCATTTCCTATGAAGCAAACCACAGAAGAGAGCAATGAGGTTGCAAACTGCTCCGGCATCCCCTCCCAGTTGGTCGTATGATACACCTCCCAAGGGAGGCACCCAGAAAGCATCCTAACAAGATGCCTGAACCACTCCTCAGCCTTTCACTAAGGCTGAGCCCAGCCACCCTGTGGAGGAAACTCATTTTGGTCACTTGTATCTGCTCTTTCGGTCACTACCCACAGCTCGTGGCCATAGGTGAGGGTCTGAACGTAGACTGACTTGTCATAAGGGTGGTTTTCGCTCCTTTTTCAAATGTTCAGATGTTAATCACGAACCACCACTTCTAAAATACAAGTACTTTTATACGAGGGTAAGCAGTACTCAACGACCCGAACACAATATTACACAGAAAACATTTATTTAGCAAGAACTGGTTAGGGCAATGTCCTTTCTTAAAATGGGGAATCCGCTTTTAAAAGCAGAATTTAAGAACAATGTTAAAATTCACAGTCGGCGAGCTCACGACCATGCTCCAGTCCTTGCCCTCCTGTAATGTTAGTGCTGTAACTCCTGCCACGCCGGTTGGCCACCGCGAGCCGTCCTCCAACGAAAATGTCACTGATGCTTGTGGCCTTCGGCTGCTCCTATCCCTCGTCCGACCTCCACCACAGCTGCATTGCTTCCTGCGATGCCTGTGGACCTAGAACACATGAGATGGCCAGCAGCCTGCTGTACAAACACAGGAGTCACTTTCTCTGGCTTCAGCGTTTGTCTCAGCTCACAGCTAGCAGTGTCTTGGTTAGGGACTCACAGCTTTGGGCAGAAGCTCCTGCTTCTGCCACTTCGCCTCCAAAGGCCTCCTCCACCGTTGCTGGTGTCTCTGGTCAGCCTTCGAGGTCCTCTACTGCCGCTACACCGCTTCTCATTGTGTTAGCGTCTGTTCCAAGAAGCACACCTGTATCTGGCACCTGGCCTGCTTATAAATCAGTCTGTGGGCCTGCTGTAACAGCCGATCAGCCGGTGCAGCTGTCAGTCAAAGGTTGCATTCACTGCCTAAAATCAGAATCCGCCATTTCTAAGGCATGCATGTAATCAACTCTAATCGAAAGAAAACACATTCAACAAATAACTGAAGAGATTCCAAAACATACAAAAATAGATTAATAAAACATGCAGTTAAACAATATACACAAAACATGACACATAATAGAAAACAAATATAACCAGCATGACAGACTGGTAAATCGAGAGTTTCACCTTCTGGCTCTGCTCTCTCTTCACTGTGATGACCCAGAGCAGCATCCACAGAACCAAACCTCCTGTCCATCTCCTGTTCCCTTTTCCCATCACTCGTGAACAAGACCCAGAGATACTTGAACTCATTTGCTTGGGGCAGGAGCTCTCCTCCCAGCAGGAGGGGGCAATCCACTATTTTCCAGCAGGGAACCATGGCCTCAGAGTTAGAGGGGCTTACCCTCATCGCGTCTGCTTCACAATCTGGAGGCCGAAGAAGCCAACAAAACCAGGTCATCTGCAAATAGCAGCAATGCAATTTTGAGGTTCTGGAACTGGACCACTTCACTCTCCACGGCAGCGCCTCGAGATCCTGTCCCTGAAAATCACAAACAAGGTCGGAGACAAGTGACAACCCTGGCAAACATTCACTTTCGACAGGCTTGACTTACACAACTTTCACCTTGGTCAGACAGGGACTGGATAGCTGGTCACAGGCCTCAAAGTCCACAAAACACATGTAGATTGGTTTGGCAAACTCCCAAGCCCCTGTAAGCAATGTCGCAAGGGTAAAAAGCTGGTCTGTTGTTCCACGACCAGGACGGAAACCACATTGAAGGTTTGACAATTTGCCAAAACTTCCTTTTCAGCACCCTGGAGTAAACTTTCCCAGGGTGGCTGAGCAGTTTGATACACTAATTGGAGCACAACCTCCGATCCCCTTTCTTTAAGATGGGAACCACCATCCGAGTCTGCTATTCCAAAGGTTCTGTTCCAGACCTCCACACGACACTGAAGAGGCATGTCAACCAAGACAGCACAACAAAGTCTATGTATTCCCCTGAATTTTCCGGCTCTGCCTCTACTTCAGAGGATGTGTAAGTTGGATTCAGGGGCTCCTCAAAGTGCTCTCTCCACTGCCCAACAATATCCACAGTCCTGGTCAGCAGTTCTCAAGCCCTGCTTTCCCTTCCTAAGTCCCCGGATGGTTTGCCAGAACCTCCTTGAGGCTGACTGAAAGTCCTTCTCAATAGCCTCCCCAAACTCCTCCAACACCCTATATATACACAGCCCTATATCACACCATCAGGATACACTTTTTGATTAAAATAAATCGTGGTTTATTTCTCTGGTTTCAACCCAGCGCCTCTCTGAATGGCAAAGCATCAGCAGTTGTCATCATCATCATCATGAGTAAATACAGAATCGATCAGAGCTGATTATTCTTGAAAGTGGCCCAGTTAGTTTATTCACCCAATAGTTTATAGCTTTGATTGTTGAAATTTGTATGTCAAGGATTGGTCTTGTTGCAGCAGAAAGTAACAAGTCGCTGTAAGAGAGATGTGCACAAAGTGCACAGCCTTCAAGCTCCAAATATTTATTGCAGATTCAAGATTCATCAAGAACTTGAAAGACAGAATACAGCATTATCACTATAGTGTTGCTATACAGAGATAAGAATCCTTGTTTACAAGCATGGTGAGTTTTGTACTAAACTAAATGCAATAATAACCAATAAAGACTCAACCAAATGAATACTAATAGCAGCTCTAGCTACATTTACATACTAGATATGCTAAAGGATAAATATCAATATCTAATCAGTGAAGAAAACAATATTTTCTGAGTTGAATGCTAGCTGGAAACAATGCTTTCATAAGTGACTTTTACAGTATATCTTTCACAAAATGTTAATCAATACACATTATTGAACTGCTTATTGACATATTCCACCTTACATGCAATACTTTCTATAGCATAACAACATGATGGCAGCAGATTATCTTCTTGGGCACAGGAGAGCAGTGGCAGGTGAGTGATTGGCAAAGCTGGCACCTGTTGACTAATCACAGTCTCCCTTTAAATCCAGTAGTGTGCTGGACCTCAGATGGGAGATGGAGCTGGGAGAAGCTGCAGACGAGACGCACAAGATACGATCGGACCCTTTGAGTGCATTATTTTGTGTTAAGTGGTTCTGGGCGAAATAAGGATGGGCTTAAATCCAGAACTGTGTGTGTGGTGCTTGCTGAGATTACCCACAGTAGCACGGGAAAGGCTACAGTTGACTAAAGTGCTTCACAGGCTCAAGAATCAACAATACACAAAGAAAACATCAAACAAACAGTCCTCACAACCAAAGCCTACCAATAGTAGGGAGTCTGCAAAACGTCACATGCTGTAAACTCACACAGGCAGACATCTCAATATCCATCCATGCCAGCTTGACATAAAAAGGCAAACCAGAATACCTGACATGACTCTTGGGGTACTGATTGGGTTAGGGCTATTGGAGGTCATCTTACCGAATTTATCAAGACAGCAAGTATACAATCATTAATGGGGAATTAAAAATTAAAGGCCCGTCTCTAATATAAACCTTTCCAACAAAAATAAAGATCTTCACAGTACCATTGTGGTAGATAAAAGGCAGTTTTACATTTTACAGTGACTTTCATTCCTCTTTTACAGTGTAGACTCCTCATTCCCACTATCCTCCACCACGTTACTGCTTAACTGTGTTATTCAAGTTGACAACAAAGGTCTATTTTTACATTCAAATCAGGTTTAGTACAGCTTTGACATTCACAATAATCTAGAAGAGAACAGAAACTACAATTACAAAAAGTGATATTGTCCGTTATTTAATCTTTGTGTCTCTCACTTATACACATACACACACACGCACACACACATGCTCTATGGCAAAACAAGAGATCACCTTCAAGTGCAGCGACGCGTCAAGCTGAGCCTTCAGCTGTTGTTACGGCGCCGCTCAGCTGATCAGCAGCTAGCCTGACAACTTCATTCACCCAGCATCTGCTAGCTGTCAATCACACACAACAGACGTGCATGTATGTGTGTGTATGTGTGAGTGTGTTTCCTGAGGCTATTGATGAAACTGTCAGAGAGAGGATGAGACATGTCCATCACCCCTCTTTATCTCTCTTTCTGTCTGTTGCTTTCTTATCCCCTCTCTCTCTATCTCTCTCTGTGCCCTTGATCACTCTATGTTCAGCATTCTCAATTCATTCTTCATTACACCTCCCACACACAATAATCTCTCTACACACATCACCACCCACTGTTTCTAGTTATTTACCATCAGATTTTTTTTATATCGGGTTGATTTAAGTGCACCCTACATGGCATGAAGTCACAGAAGCGATACATGCATGAACGCAGCATAAACATTTATTTGTAGTGTACATGTCTTAACACAACACATTAATTGCATGTACTAAAGTACCAACATATAGCCTGCTTATCGTTATTTCACACCCTTTAATGCTGTTTGTTGTTTTAGTTTGTTATGAGGTATGTCAAATTCCTTAGCTACTGATTGGATGGGGGGCGAGGGAACAATAATGTTGCAAGAATTTGTTTTAACTAAAAAGTGTTACCAGAAAGTTTAGATGCTGTAACATAGGCAACTGGACTTCTTTCAGTTTCTTGAAGACGTTTCACCTATCATCCAAGAGGGTTCTTTAGTTTAGTTCTAACTAACTGGAGAGGAGTTGGCAAGCTTGTGGGTCATTGGTCAAACTGCCCTTCATGTGGGTTGCTAAGGCTACGTGAGCCCAGGTGTGACTGGTTGTTAAGCTGTTAAGCGGAGAGAACTCAGTATAGCATTGTAGGTGGGTGATAAGTAATGTCTTAGGTGGCTTAAGACATTATTTATCACCCACACCCACACAGAGTTTAAAAGCCTGCCAACACCTCTCCAGTTAGTTAGAACTGAAGAAGCCTCTTGGATGAGAGGGGAAACTCTTCAAAAAACTGAAACAAGTCCAGTTGCCTATGATACGGCCCCTATATTTACGATGACCTGGATGACTGAGAACCTTAATCAACATCTTACCAGAAAGTTTTAGTTAGACGAACAGATTTAAGTGTGAGCTCCTGCAAAGCTAACTGCAACCGTTAGCCTTGGGAATTGACCAGCGCTTGGTGGATTCGAACAGTATACTGGCACAGGGTTAGTGCTTTAAGGACGATGGACTTTGGCAGTTTGAGTGCCAACCATTTAGTTAGTGCTCTGTGGATAACATCAGCCGGGCTACAGATGGAAGAAAATCCAGGCATGCAATAGATCAAGTATTAACCGTCATCTAGTGCTGATGTTCTAGACCCAACACTTCATCACCCCATTAAGATCCTGAACCTCTGAAGATGTTGGAGAAGCTCCAGGAGCTACTAGGCCCTCACAAACAAGAAACGTTTCGAAATATGGAGTCATCCTTAACAGCATGAATTATTTTCTAGTAATTCAAGTGATGAGATTATGACAGTTATTTACTTCATAAAAGTCATGCCATGTCATCGTCCGTAACCGCTTATCCCTTTCCATGGGGTCGCGGGGTGTTGCTGCTGGAGCCAATCCCAGCCTTGTCTCAGGGCGAAGGCAGGGTACTCCCTTGACAAGTCGCCAGCTCATTGCAGGGCCCTCACTGATGAGCAACGTTCAGTATCTCGCTCAAGGACACTTCGACATGCAGCTCAGCCCAGCCTGGAGCCGGGATTTGAACCAGCAACCTTCTGATAACTAGTCGACCTGCTCTACCCGCTGAGCTACAGCCACCCGTACTGCATAAAAGTATATATTATAACAAAAAATGTGAATAAAATTAGGATCATGCAAAGAAATTATGGAGCACTGTGAAAAAATATTGTTTTAACGCTATCTCTCTTTTCTCTCTTTGCCTTTTATATTTCAACATTACTCAGTTTTCTTGAATTTTGATGAATCTATTCATCCATCTACATCTGTTCACCAACTAGGCATCAAGGCATTGGATGAGCGTAGCCTATTTTAACCTATATTATTCTTAATATTACACATATGAACAAATACCTTTAGTTAAAGAAAGAATTGCCTAGGTCTATGCTTGTCTAAATATCAAGGGGATTATTTAAAAGTCAATTAGTTGGTCAAGGACAATTTAGTAAACTAAGTGTTTTCTCTTTGAATTCAGACACCACCCCATGTCTTAATATCCCATGCCCTTTCTTCTGTGTGCTGGTAAATGGACCTCTGCCTATGTATTTTTATTCACTTTAAATGTTGCTGCTTATGCAAATTTAATGAACATTTTTGTTGCATCTTTTAATGTGCACACTACAGCCTAATGCATAATTAAAGATTGTACAAATAATGGAACTTGTTTATTTCGGTTGATATACATTTCAACAGAGGAAAGTTCAAGAAAAGAAAAAGAGCAGATTAAATTATATCTTGAACATTCTAGAGATGCTATGATGCCATGTGAGCTTCAGTTCAGCTTTTATAACAATGTGGATCAAACCCGTAATGGTCAAACTCTGTTATCATGTATACGTCTTGAGAGAAGGAGACAAAACATGTAATAACAAAATTCAAAACTACATTATAAATTGTGGTGAGAATGATGTCTTACTGCCTTCCTCTTCATTACATATTAGGGATGGGCCAGGTGCATGATTTGGGACAAATTGACTGTTTTTTGTGCATTGAATAAAGACATTTGTGTTAAGCTCAAAATGATGGTATTCAACTGTCCCTCCTTAGGCCACTGGTGAATCTGTCTCCATAATACACTGTGCTGAAATGTCCCTCTTATCATACAAATATTTCAGTCCAATCATAAAGTACACAAATGCTTATGGCAGGACCCGTAAATAAATAAAAAAAAATGCTTTCACTGCAAGATCCTGGTTGGTGGACAAGTCCTAATCAAATGCGCAATGCACAGTTTTTCTACCCATACCCAAGAGTCTTGAATCTGCCGCCAGATGGTTTGTTACACCAAACTATCTGGGAAGTTGCTCTTAGAAACTGCTTGGAATAGGGCAGACCCTTTAAAAAATATTTGGTAGGTAATGGATGGACTCTCTGTCCATCACAGTCCATTACGGGCTAAATTAAATAAATCAGATCAAATGAAGTAGAGCGCTTCCAGCTAAGTTTTGTAAATCAAATGCTTCAAGCCAGTCAGGAGAAGAGCAAAAAACGTCTTTTCCATTGATAGAAGCCTTCAGTGCTGTTCTTTGCTCTTCTGTCAGTGAAGAAATACTCTCCACATGATCACCAGATCTAGCAAATCCATCTGCCTAAGACAACATAGGGTTTTTAGGGGGAGTTAGGCTAGGGGAGACCCGTCTGAAGTGCATGTACAGTATGTGCTGAGCATGTGTGTTTGTTTGTGTGTGTCCCACTTGAGGGCATTACTGTAGATAATCGGATCCTGATAGTGCTGTGTTCATGTCAACTGAGACTGACAGCTTATTGTCATCGTCCTCTGCCCTGACATATGCCCTCCTCTCTCTCTCCTTCTCAGTGTGATTGTCTCATCACTCCTCAGTGCTGTGACTCCCACCTGACGTCCAGACAGGCCTCATCCTCCCGCAAGCTGGATAATCAACATCCTGTCAGTATACTGTCAATATCCTTCTCACACAAAGTGGACATGGACCCACACGTGCACACAAGTACACATGTGACCCAGAGTGCCGCACACATCCATTCCTTGTGTAAACCAAAGGCAATTGTTTTCAGTATGTGATGTTAACTGTTAAATTGAATCTGTCCATTCCCACCACATGTGTCCTGTAAGAGTTTATAGACAAACAGCTCACTTAAACAGTTATTGACCTATATGTTGTCACCATAAGGTTAGGTTTGAGGAAAATGGTAAACGTTAATTGTTCCAATGTCAAGTGTTCATAAAATGTTGATCAAGTACATTTTGATTTCTGGAAATCAAGTCCTAACAATTAGGCCGCGTGCAAAGGGATTTATTATTTGTAAGGAACCCACCCCAGACCTATAGGTCAAGTTTTGACATGTGCCATTTGTAAGACAAGTTCATTTTTGAGTCCCATTCCTAATTCCACAAAACAATTTTATTGTTGGGACTCAAAAATCACCTTTTCTTACAAAAAGCACCTTTAATTCATATCACTTCTGAGTTATTTTAAAATCAATGTATCTGTACCATACCTGGCCTGCTGAAAAATACCATTAGGCCTCACTATCCATACATGTAGAGATTCACTGTCAACCCAGATTGGTATTAATTCAACTTTTGAGTGGTCATTAATTATTGTTTTATGTTTTGAAAAAAAAAAAAAAGAAACTCCCATTGCTCAAATTAGTTGTTTGCACTAACCAGATTAAAAATATGGTACAATGATCACGTTCAGCACAGATAACTTATTGTGTCAACCTTTATGCCAGAGAGGGGCCTGATTCGTAGCATAGTAGCAGTCTTCCCAGCATGCATTGTTTGAGAGTTAAAATTCTCCTGAGAACATTCTTTTTCATCGTTTAAAGATAACATATACCATAGCAATGTGCTGTGTTTCTTAAGTATAAGTCATGGTTGTTTGTTTTTACAATAATGAAGACATTGCTAACAATGATAAAGGTTGGTATTGAATTCAGTCTTGACCCACTCACACTAATACAACTTGGAATCGGTTAGCTAGGACCACCTTAAGACCACATGGTAGAAATTAAAAAATTATATACAAATTATGATATAAAAATCTGTGGGAACGGATTCACAGTCTGTGTGCACAGATTTTGCTCTCTTCTCACTGATGAGCTCAGCACAGCTACTGACTGTCCCATTTTTCTACATGGAGTTTGCCTTTGATAGTGATCAATAAACAATAAAGGTGATGACAACAACTCTGTTTAACTGTATATGAATATAATGTTTAATTTAACAGATCAGAATGATAGTTGGTAAGTCCTGGCTGGTCCGATCAGAGGACTGAGATCCATACACCAGATAACGCACACAGAGATGCACTGCAGCGGTTCTCCTCTTTCAGTTAAACAGTGCAAATATATATGTGGACATAATTTACCACTCAGGTGTGTGCTGACATAACCATGGGTCAGCTGTAGAAAGGTTTTATTTGCTGGGATCTGAAACTGACAGTTATTTTAACGAAAAGAGTAGCAGACTGCTTGAGCTGAGCAACCCTTTAATGATGGCAGATCTTGCTCCTTTAGTTGATCTTGTCACGACTCTGTCTCTTGCACTTCCTTGCAGTATCAGGCACAGTTCCAAAACACTGCAGCTTTCTCACTCCGGTCGGATCTTCTTACATGGACATAGAATCAATCAGTGCAAATACAATCAGCATTGTGGATAAGCCAGTAGCCTTGTCCACCATCCACACTGAGATGTCAGGTGTACTTTTTGAATCATGTCCTGCCTCATGCACACCCTACCCAGGCATCACTCCTTCCCTGAAACCAAACAGCGTATTTTCGGTAGAGTTGTTCCGATTCCGATACCAGTATCGGATATGCCTTTGATACTGCCGAAAATGCTGGCATCAGTATTAGCGAGTCCTGGAGTCCAGGCACCGATCTGATACCACGTAATTTATTAGAAATAGGAATCTATTTACAGGCTGTGAGTGTTGGCATCCACCAGAGGGCACTCTGCAACAGGTCGAGTCTATGCCACCTGACTGACGTACAGGACGGCCAGTCTGAGATCTCTTCTTGTACGCGTCACGCATCACGGGTCGGAGGTCACAGGTCACGGGTCATCATACATGCATAGTTATTCAAAACACAAGCGAGCCTAGTGTTGTGTATAAACGGGACGCTGGACGAGAAGTTCATGCACGCAACTCTGTTTACTTTTGATCAAAACGAAACTGAATTATTTCAGACAAAAACAGCTGCATACTGAACATGCAGCGAGGCATTACCAAACCAACACAGATTAATTCCACGGACATTTGGAGCTCCAACGTGTGCCTCATGTCTTTGCTAGGTTTAACGTCGCACTAGGTGATTTCTAAGTATTTTAAATGCCTTTTTTATTTTACAATATTGTGGCTGCACTTTAATTAAAAAAATAAAAAATAAATCCTAGATTTAACTAGCTAAGTTGCTGTTGCACTACTGTTTTATACTGTCCTATTTAAAAATGAATTCAAAAATAAATGGCTTCTATTTGCTGTATTCATTCAGTGTGAGAACAGGTTTAACCTGAGCCAGGCCTCACCACAATGATAACCATATTACAGTCATGCAGGCATAGTATGATGGGGTTTTTTTTCATATCACACTGGTATCGGTATCAGTACTCGGTATCAGCCGATACCCAGGGCACAAGTATCGGAATCGGTATGGGGAGGGAAAAAATGGTATCAGAACATCTCTAATTTTTGGGAGGTGAGTAAACGTTTGAAACAGACATTCTCCTCACTCAGCATGTGATGCAGCCCACACACAACAGGGGCCAAATCCTTGTCTTAGTTGTCGCCAAGGGTCTGAACATTTCTAAGGTTCTGGTATCTGATGTTGCTCTCTCTGATCATTACTGTGTTTTCTTTGAAAGTGATATATTCATGTGCACAAATGTTCAAACTGAGGTTGTCTCAAAATGCTACATCACTGAAAACACCAGTGACATATTCAGTGAGGCTTTCTCTTCCACACCTCCCCTCTGCAGGTTCTTTGTCAATGACCTTGTAGATCATTTCAGTTCTAAAGTTAAAACATGTATTGATGTGATTGGACCCTCTAAAGTTAATGTAGTCTCTGGTAAGAACAGATCCCCTTGGAGAAATGCCATGCTAGTCAAAATAGAAAAAAAAGAATGTTGACAAGCTGAAGGCGGGTGGCGAAAAACTTGTTGAGATTTATAGAGAGAGACTTTATATTTTTAATTTAGAACTGAAAAAGTCAAGGCTGTCCTTCTTCTCAGACATTATCACCAAAAACAATTATAATGCATGTGCCCTGTTTGCTACTGTCAACAGGCTAACAAACCCTCCTGTGCCAGTAGCCTCTGAACTTCTATCTAAAAGGGCCTGCAACTTTCTTCACTGCCAAAATTCAGAAAACATAGACAAATGGACAGTGCCATCATACCAGGTACAGGAGTTGTGTTGTCTATGTGTCCAACTAAAACCAACACAATTTGATCCGGTCAATGACAAATACCTACAAGAGATAATACAACATTTGAAATCTTCTTTGTGGTGACTTGATATTTTACCAGCAGGGTTCTTCAAAAGAGTTTCAGACTGCATGACCCCAGACCTACTACAGATTGCCAATATGTCTCTCTTCTCAGGCGCCTTCCCCCAAGCCATGAAGACTGCAGTCATTAAACCACTCCTGATGAAGAACAATCTAGACACATCAGTAACAAATAATTATAGGCCCATATCAAACTGCCCATGTTTAAGTAAAATCACTGATAATGCTGTTTTTCAAGAGCTGAACACATACTTAATAATAAATGCCTGTTTTGATGTCTTCCAATCGGGATTTCGACCACGTCACAACACTGAGAGCGCGCAATGCCCGCCAATGTAATTCCGTCCACAAACGTAATAAACCACAAATGTAATAAAAATCTGTAGCATTTAATGTAATAAACCCACAAATGTAATACATTTTCCACAAACATAATAGCCGCTGCCAACTACAAACGTAACACGTGATTTCCCACAAACGTAATGACTATTACGTTTGTGGGTAATGACTATTACGTTTGTGGGAATGTGAAAATCTTTGTTATAACTTCCCACAAATGTAATACAATGAATAATGGTTGTTGTTTGCCTATACACCTACTAATACTACCGACCGGGGGTGTAAAATCCAGCTGCTGAACCTCCGCTCCGCAGAGTGCCCGAGAGCTCCATTCTACCTTCGTTACATGCTTCTTCTAGTTCATATAATGGAAAATAAATATGTTACTATAGTTATGCAGATGACACACAAATTTACATAGCCACATACTGTAAAGTATAATCCGATAGAGTAGAGTAGAGTTTTGTTCAATTAAAGATAAGACTGAAATAATTGTATGTGGTTTTTTTTTTATTCAGAATGCTGCTGCTCAGGTCCCAACAACAACCAAAATGGTAGATCACATCACTCCAGTTTTTAGATCTTTCGACTGCCTTCCTGTCAGTCATAGTATACATTTCAAATCCTGCTGTTGGTTTATGAAGCACTGAATGGTTTTGGGGCCAAAGTACATTTCTGATCTGCTGCTACATTATGAACCATCCAGACCTCGTCAAAGGTCTTCAGGTACAAGTCTGCTTTCAGTCCCTATAGTCAAAACTAGACATGGAGAAGCAGCGTTCAGTTATTGTACATATCGTACACATTTCTGGAACAAACTCGCTGAAAACTGCATGTCTGCTCCAACTCTCACCTCTTTCAATCAACCTTTTTGTTTGCCACAGCCTTTCACTAAAGCGATTAAAGCTAGGGTCTACAATCCTGGGGAGCTAGCAAGAGAGCTAGCAAGATTTGAAAGTGGCACCTCCTCTAAGTTCCATCCCCCTCCCCACCCCGTCAGTGCTCCATCCAAAGCCACGCCCCCACAAACTTGAACGCGCATCTGGCAGTGGGACTCAGCAGAGGGAAGAAGATGCCGGAGCAAGATGCAGCAATTCAGCTGAATTTAGCACGGAGCAGACAGGAAGTCAAGTGCCAAAATAACAAACTACATCCGGTTGCTTTTCAAAATAAAACACTCCGTGTTGACACCAGCATACATCGTGAGGCCAGCTGTCTCCCGTACTGCGTGGTGGCGGACACAAACTGTAACTGGTGGGGATTGCCAGAAGGCGGAGCAAAACCGGATCGGAGCCGCAACGCAGCAGACCCCTATCCAGTGGAAACTGGGCTGACTCATTAGCCATGCTCATTGCTAAAAATAACACACAAAGAAACATTAGCATTGTGCTAATATGAGCTACAAACATAGCCAAGATGGCAAACCTCACATATTTCATGAAAATAAAAAAGGCCCCTGAAACAAACGAATAATTACCTGTCCAACAGAAAGAGAGCAACCTCTGCATCACTTTTCAAGCCCTTCACATGCCCCAGTTGTCTCCGCCGCTCAAACGCGACTCGGTCCGACTTCTTTCTTTATCCAGAGCCTTTTTTGTTGTAGCCTTTTCAGCCTCAGGCTTTCTTTTCCTTGCCTTTTTAGCGGGGTGAGCTGTTACAAGTAACGCTGGCTGCATTTTCTCTGCCATTACAACCAAATGAACGTCTTCTCCTGCAACTCCGTATTTCTGCAGAGGAGTATGCTGAATATTTCCGGCATCAGTGACATGTAACGTGTGCACGCGAGGAGGAGGGAGGGACAGAACGAGACATGAAGGCATCTGACCAATCCATGCTATTCAGGCCGGATAGCACGGATTGGTCAGCTTTTTCTCAGTCCTGCTGCTGCCACAGAGGTCCGATTATTTTTGTTCCTTTTTCTGAATAGATAATGTATTGACTACTCTCAGGAAATGTTCAACTAAGTCTATGTGCTACTACGGTTGGTTTCACAACGAACTGGCAGAGGCTGGAGGGGTAAAACCGGCTTAAAACAGGTATCTGGTGATTAGTGTAGATAGACATGCAACAAGGAGGGAGGGGAAAACACAGGAGAAACAAGGGGACATTGACAAGGCACAGCAGATCCCAACAGTGGGATGCCTTGCCTCTAGCACAATCAGAACACGCTGCCACAAATTGCTTTGTGTCGTTCTCCATGGTCTGCCACCAGAAATGAGGTAGTGTGATTGACCCCAGGATGTGAAGCGAAACGAGGTGTGAACCCACTGCAGTACCTGGGAGCATACATTGTTGAGGACAAAAATAAAGTTAGCAGGGCCATTACCTGGATCAGGTTGTTATTGCTGTGCCTCGGTCTCCTTGATCTCCCAGGTAAGCATGCAGATGACCTGTCCTGGGGGCAAGATGGTGTCCAAGGCCGAGTTTGGTTCCTCGGAGAACTGGCGGGACAGGGCATCAGGTTTTATATTCCAGGATCCAGGACGATGGGTCAGAATGAAATTGCAGCTGCTGAAGAATAGCACCAACCTGCAGAGAGTTGAGTCTTCTGGCAGACTGGAGGCAGGCCAGATTTTTATGGTCAGTCCAAACGACAAACGGTTTCTCAGACCACTCCTGCCAATGTCTCTTGTCCTCCAGAGCAAGCTTCACAGCCAACAATTCACAGTTTCCAACGTCTTACTTGCTTTCTAAAGACGGGAGACGATGGGGAAAAAACAACAAAAAAACAACAACAAAACACGGGGATGAAGTTTGTTTGCTGGACCAGAAATATGTGACTGAACCGCCCCAGCCCCAGAGTCAGAAGCATCCACTTCAATTATAAAGTGCCTGCTGGGATCAGGTTGGGTCAGGACAGAAGCAGAAGTGAACAGGGACTTTAGTACTGAAAATGCCCTTTCAGCATCAGAAGACCAACAAAATGGAACTTTGACAAAGGTGAGTTTGGTGAGGGGTGAAGCAACCTTACTGTAGTCTCAAATGAAGCATCGGTAGAAATTGGCAAGCACTGTAGTTACTTCTGAGTGGTGGGCCTGGGCCACTCCTCCACAACAAGGATCTCCTTGGGGTCAGCCTTAACCACTCTGAATGAAGTAGCCGAGGAAACTCACAATATAAACATGGAAATCACATTTCTCCTCCTTCGCATAGAGTCCACTTTACAGAAGCCGAGTGAGCACCAACCGGACTTGGGCGATGTGCTTTTCGAGGGATCTAGAAAAAAATCTGCTACACAAAAATGAAGCGTTTTAGGCAGTCTCTAAGAATGTTGTTCACTAGGGCCTGAAAACCAGCTGGGGCATCGCTGAGACAAAAGGGCATCACCAGGTACCCAAAATGGCCATTGGGGCTGTTGAAGGCTGTTTTCCATTCGTCCTTTTTCCTGATGCGAGGTAGGAATTTCGTAAATCGAGCTTTGAAAAGATGTTGGCTCCCTGGAGACACTGCATGAAAAGTGGGATTTTCGTCCCCGTAAACGCCTGAAAATCTCCCTAATTTTCGGCAGCTTGGACACTTATTTGACAAAAGCCCATTTTTTTACCGTTTCTTCTGCACCAGACACAAAGCAAACGTGACGCAATGTTGGCGAAAATGCGTGGTGGACATTATTTACCCTAAGTCCCGGCCCAGCTTGCGCCGCTGCAGGTATAAATCCACTCTCCTCAGACCCGAACAGACACGGTCCGGTCTCATTTAGTCTCATTAATCCACAACAGTCAGTTTCGATGCACAGAACAGAATGGGACCTAACCGCCGGCTAACTCCCGGTCCAGCTTGCGCCGCCGCAGGTATACATCTGCTTGTTTCTGTCGTGTCTGTGTGTCGTAGGCTTGAGATCTGCAGTGAATGGCTCTGGTGCACACGTGACTGTGGTGGCTGCGGTGGACAATGCTCCCAAATTTGTAAAGCATTTATGAAATTATTTATTCACGGTATCATTGCAGTCCAAACAAATGCGAAGTTGCACACCACTGAACCAAACGGCAGCCATGTTGAAACTCTCAGGTCACACTAGACAGAGAGACAGACAGACAGAGATGCCTTGCTTTTATAGAGAGATGCAATTTCTATCTGTGTACTTGTCTTGCATTTGCTGTGTTGTACCCTTCTCTACGGTGGCCCAGAGGTGTCAGGCCAAATACAAAAGCCACAACACAAATACAAAAGCTACAACACAAATGCAAAAGCCACAACACGAATGCAAAAGCTACAACACGAATACAAAAGTCACAACACGAATACAAAAGTCACAACACGAATACCAAAGTCACAACACGAATACAAAAGCCACAACACGAATGCAAAAGCCACAACAAGAATGCAAAAGCTACAACACAAATACAAAAGCCACAACGGAAGTGACCCACAACGGAAGTGGCCCACAACGGAAGTGACCAAAACGGAAGTGAACGGCAGCGGATGTTGACAATGCAGCGGATGGTTGCTGCCATTTTAGGACCCGTGTGCCGTCTGTCTCTGGGCAACACAGAGTCCAACTTCGTCGCAGACTTTTTTCCAGGCTCTCTCATGTTTTGTCCAAGTCTCTGTGTAGCTGGTTCTGTCTCGGAGCTCCCGAGCTCCACTCTCTATATGCCTATGGAGTGTGGTAGTATAGTACGGAGCTAACGAGCTTTGGGGCGCCGAGCACGGAGCATTAGCCCCAGTTAGCACAACAGTACAACAGCAGGCTTTTCTCACTTGTTGTGTCGTCCCGAGCCGGGGCTGCAGCGCTGATAGCAGCGCTCCGGTCTGCTCCACGAGCTCTGTGCCACCATACCGCTGTACACGCATACAGAGACCGGACAATAAAGTACAGTGCTTGGAGAAAATCAGAGAGGAAGTAGGACTACTTGCTAAGTTATGAAAATATGTGTCTGTTATTTAATTTCAGCGGTCTGTTGTACTTTACTATGAACCACAGTAGCACAATCACAGCCGACTTTCCCCGCATGCTGACTTGTGGAGTTTATTCACTTTGACTCTAAGGAGATTATTGCAGGATTTAGCAATCCTGCAATAATCAGGATTATTAATAATCAGGAGCCCCTGCGGGGCACGGGGCACCAGAGATCGCAGGGAGGGCACACATATTTGTCTGCTCTGAGGTTGTGAGGTTAAAGTTATATTAGTGCAAACATCTGAGGTCGATTGACGCGCCGGCACGTCAAAATCACATGACCAGTTTAAGATAACATAGAGAGATGGAGCCTCGGTGAGTCTCGGTCCGACTTATGTGTTGGAGCAGCCTTCAAACTATGTACCAGTTTTTAAAATTGTGTTGATAGGCCAAGCAAAACCGGAATAATGCATGGCACGTTTTTTTGCTAACATTGCCATCACGTTTGCTGCATGTTTGGTGCAGGGGGAAACGGTAAAAACAGGCTTCTCTCACGAAAGTGTCCGCAAGCAGGAAGTGTTTGTAAGGGGAAAAAACACCACACCAGCCAATCACAAAATTACATGGCAGAACATGCGATTTGGTTGCTGGGGAACAGGGGGAAGTTGTGGGAGGGACCGACAGTGACGGTGATAGAGATAGCGAGTTTTGAGAGTTGAGAGATTTGTGACATTTACCGTGTTTGGAGTGTAACCTTTTTGTTTAATGAGTCAAAAAAAATGAGGAGACTGCTGACTGTGGGGCAGGCAGGAGAGCTGAGGCAGATCTGAGCCTGAGGCATTGCCTGCATTTAAATGTAAATAATTACATATAACTTTCTACATTTCAAATACCTATGTGCAAGTTTAGCAAACAATTTATATTTGCATTATAAGTCATACAAATGGTTCGTTAAACATATTTGTGGTTTTCACAGTAAAAAAATTGAACTTTTTCCTACTCTGATTTGATGTTTTTTTGTGATTTTAGGTCCATTGTGTTAATAGTAATAGTATGTCAAAATGAAAAAAATAACTGTACAGTCATACATATGAGGATGTGCTGAAAATAATGACACCAAAAAACGCAAGATAAATAGTTTTTAAGGTGAAATATAATGGTAAAATCAAAAATAGTAAAAAACGGCCAATTATACCCTGGACTGCATGAAATCCCAACAACACACCCAATCAAAACTCTATAATCCAAATTGAAATACATTTCTTGGTCCGCATTTAAATTCATTAAGCTATTTATTACCAACACCCCTACGAGGTAGGCTTATTCTGTTGTCATATAGCCTATTCTGGTGGTTGTGTGTCTGTGTGTTTGTGTGTGATACCCCTGATGACACAAAAATGAATAAATGTATCTATATACATTGTAAAACTAGGAGAATATAACTGTTGTTTATTTTTGCAAACAAAAGTTTCTAATTAATCACTTTTACACTTTTAGTGTATGCGGGTTGGGGTTGGGGGGCCTGGCTTGGTTTGGACACAGGCAAGGGGGGCTTCAAGGAGAAAAGGTTGGGAACCACTGTCTTACAGGAAATGCAGAGAGAAGTAAAATATATGGAAGCCCCAGCTTTTCAGAGTCAGAATCCTCTGTCATTGTCACAGGTGTTACAACGAAATTGGTTGAGCAATTTATCCTGTTTATGTTAAAAAGATCTAAAAAGACTCCATTGTATCTCTTTTACCGTCTTGCTTATTCTTCAAAAGTTTACTATATTTCAGTGGTTTCAAATCACTGGTGGGAGGCAGAACATATGGGTGTTTATTTGATGGAAGGTTACGCTGAGCTTAGTGTAATTACTCTTACTTAGAAACAATCAAAAATGACAGATATCATGATGATGTGCGTGAAAATGGAATGCAAACAACAATCAAAGGATGATTGGATCTGACAGCTATATCAACGCTAAACTAATTGACAGTATTTATATGAAATATCTACATACATTAGTGCAGTTTTGCTGAAGATGACAGGTGATTTCCATCAAACAGCTTGCTTCATTTTACGATCAAAGGAAAATTACAGATGTTATATATGAGAACAGAAACTAGATGACTGCAACTACATTGTCAGATCAATGAGACTCTACTTCTGTCATGTAAAACTGTTTAAACACATGCAGAACTGCAGGTAATTTTAGTATTGCATTTGTTGTACACACCCACATTCAAAGAACTGCTTTAGACATCTCCTGATGTAGGTAGATAGATAGATAGAAATAAAGATATTAAAAATAAAGTGGCTCACAATCATAGCTCATAAGATTGAAATTTGAGGTAAGTTCATAGTCTCACAAATACGTTCACTGTCATTTCTTCTGTTTGTAGTAATGTTAGTTTGTTCATTTTATTAGGGGGCCAAACCAGAGGGGCCGAGGGAAGGACCAGCGGTGCTAGGAACCCTATTGAATTTTGCTTGGTCAAAAAATGAGCTAATTATTAACACACCCATTTCTGTAGCTAGCTATAAAAATGTAAACTGTTTGATATCTAGGTCTAACTAAATGCTATTAACACCAAATTTGAGATCCTTGGTTACCATGAGCCAAATTTAGCAAATTTTGGCCACTAGGGGGCGCTAAAAATATGGGAAGTTTATATCTCTTGAACGGCTACACGGATTTTTACGAAATTTGGGTGGTATGATGGTACAGTATATCACAACCTGTTGCGGTTATAGGTATACTACACACCACTACAGTGTCTTACCCGTGTGGTCACCCCGCGGAGAGGAGCAGTACACCCGTGCAAATCCGGCCTTATGCAGAGACAGCCTAAGAAGAGAGCACATGTAAGAGAACAACCAGCATCAGCGCATTTAAATTAATTCACTCAGAATTACAACTGACAATTGGCCCCAGAAACACACAAAAACAAAAGAAAGAAAAAGAACCACAACAAGTTGAATTCACAAAGACCTATGATTTAACGACAAAACAATGGCTGGCCTGGTCCTTTCTCTAAGAGAGAAATAAAACACAGTAGTTGCCAGCGTAGTTTAACACCACAGCATATTCAACCTTTAACATAATTAATAAATATAGGCCTAATTGGCAGGTATTGTCAATTGTCCCACATCGCAGTAACTATGCAGGTGTAGTTGAACATTCCAAGTGCTACAGACACAAAGAGAGGCTTTAAGTAGACATTTCAACACAGTTTTAAAACATTCAATGAAAGTGGGCATTATATAATTTACCGGCATATCGATGTCCATATCTCCGCAGCTGGAGTCACAATGTGATCATCCCATCAATATGAAAAGGCCATGCAGTGGTCTGTGTTCGCCGCAAGTAGCAAACACACTAGATTATCCTGGTAAAATGGAAAAAAAATAAGTATTAAACCTATGTTTTAGTAACTGAACCGACATACACCTAAATGACCCCCCATACCTGCATGTGAGGTGAACCCAGCTCAGCTGTGCAGAGTTGGCTGGCAGAACAAAGAGAGACTGACTGGCATCTCCCAAATATTTATCACTTCTAATTTCAGTCATGTGATCATGAGACATCATGTGACCCTGTGGGGTGTGTGAATGTTGCCACTGAGTGTGTCAGTCTTCCTGCCCAAATCCCCACACATGTAACTAGTGATTCTTTCAAAATTTCTGACAAACAAAAACGGCATGATGCCTTTAACAAGCACTTCTTTGCTGCAGGCAATGTCTTTGAGAATTCTGGTTTATCAGCTACTGACTCTGTTTGTGATGCTCCTACCATCCCAGTTAGACTTAAACTTAGACTTAGACACGACTTTATTAATCCCTTTGGGAGGTTCCCTCAGGGAAATTGAAGTTCCATATCACACACAGCACTGTTAAATACACATAATCATAAATAATATAAAATAAAATAACACTGTATAATAGAGGAGGAAAAATATATATGTAAATGTATGTATATACACATGCGTCTATATAATATATATAAACAGTACACAGTATTCACAGATACACAGTATTTGTATGGTGGTGTTGTTATTGCACATGGTTATTATTGTATTGCACGTGGTTAGTGTACATGCATTTGTTCATCAAAAAGTTAGCTGTAGGCTAAGTTAGCTCTAGACCCTGTAGTTTCTCATGAAGCCCTTCTCTGGTCACAAAGTATTTGAAGCCCTGTGTGGCATTGGTCCTAAAAAGTCTACTGGTACTGATGAGTTACTACTAGCTGCTCCTGTTATGATTCATGCCTTGACGCATATTTTTATTTTTAACTTTAATAACTGAAATAATTCCAACTGTGTGGAAAACTGCTCTTCTTTCTCTATTACACACATGTGGTCCTGTGGATGACTTAAATAATTATCACCCAATCTCTAAACTGCCTTGTTTTGCTAAAATATGAGAGCAGCTTGTTAAGTCAATTGAACATTTTTGTATCAACTTTTAACATTTTAAATACTCGAGTCTGCCCACAGTACTGCACACGAGACTTTGACAGCAACAACTAAAGTTGTCAACAATATTTCTGATGCTTTAGATAATAAACTGGCCTGTCCTGCTATTTTGGTTGACCTATCTAAGGCATTTGACACAGTGGACCGCTCATTACTTTTAAAGCGCCTTGAAACCACTGGTTTTGACAGGAAATCCCTTAACTGGTTCAAAAACTATCTATCAGAAATATTTCAAGCCGTGATAGCTGATTGTTATCAGTCATACTTTTTTAAGTTTATTAAAAGGGGTTCCTCAAGGATCCATCTTAGGCCACAATTTATTTACCCTATATATGAATGCTTTTAGTATTGGAATTGAAAGTAGTAAAATGTATCAGTATGCCGATGACACTATCACCTATTCAGTTGCCCCCTCTGCTGATCTAGCTCTGACTGACCACAAATTACTACTTAATCCCAAAAAGAAAATTCATGTTATTCACACGATTGCCACCTTCTTCTCAAATAGACGATAGTATCTCTACATTGAATGGGACTCCTATCAAAAGGGTTTCCAATTACAAATATCTGGGAATCTGGATAGATGATAAGCTGTCTTTTAAAATTCATCTCTCTGAACAAAATAAATAACTAAAGAGTAAATTAGCATTATTTTATGATAACAGAGCTTGTTTTTACTTTAAATTGTAGAAAACAACTTGTTCAGGCCACTTTTTTTACCTGTTCTAGATTATGCTGATGTCATCTACATGCAGGCTGCTCTCTCGACTTTGATGCCCCTTGAGGCAGTGTTTCATTCTGCACTTCGTTTTATTAGAGGTGATGAGATTAGAATTCACCTTTGTGAGTAGATGAGAAGTGGCATTAAATGGAGTAAAAAAAAGTAATTTTAGATGGGACACAGGTTCTGTAAAAAATCGGGGGAGAGCACACTGACAGTGACCAGGTGAAAGAGAGAACGGAAAACAGTTGATGCTAGTGCAATACACAATAATTTATTACAAGGAATCATGTTTCTAGCCATAAAAGGCCACAGAGCATTAAAACCTTAAAAGGTTGCGCTAATGTTTTACGGTGGATGTATTGCTATGGCTCGCCGAGATACTGTCGTTCAACAATACCAGTTTGACCCAGAAGGAGAGGCTCCTGAAGAAGTACAGACTCTGTGGCTGCAGCAAGACGTTTCAGAATGGTTAGTGTGTCTGAATAATGTCAGTTTGTTCTATGTGTTGTTAAAGTTAATACCATGTAGCTAATGGCTAACAGCTAACGAAAGTCTCCAACACAGTCTCCAAACTCTTGTTTGGATCGTCTCTGTCTCCAGTCTGCACGTTCCCAGACTTTTTACTGTGACAACCAAGCTCCATCGTAATATTATTAACATTAAACTTAAAATGCCATTGCATAGCAGACCGAAGCGGAGCTAACTAGTTAGCCAATTTCCAGCTGACTTCACCATACTCGTAGGCAACTGTAGATACTATCAAAATGTGGCGACACTTACCTGTGGCTCGGGTGCAGGTGCTGGGTCCAGTATGGGTGGGACTGATCCTTTTACGAGGGTTAGTGTCGAGGCAAAGTCAGCTTTTTACTGACCCTCGTTACTGAAGCAGTCCGATATGAAGTGGTAAGCACACACATACAAGCCAACAAGAACCGCAGCCGGCATGTTGTCATTAAAAAAGAAACGCAACCACTGTCTCTTCTGTTGTTCTGTAGCTGGGACAGAATATAGCCACTGATGTTGATTTTTACAACCAACAGCAGAGCAATTTGCGTGTCTAACTCTGAGCGACGACATTGCGAAACATTGCTTTCTTACCGCTGGACACACCGAGCTTTACCTCGGGTATGAACGCTCCCCTCTCGGATATCTCCTATCACCGCGCAGTCGCGCCAGGTGCTGCAGGTGCCTCGGTTGCTTCCCACAGTGAACGTCCCGGAAGTCACCTGGAAATAGAAATGCACGGCCGATACGGATGTCCACACAACACGCAAGTTATTGTGTAGCGGGCCCAACACACATTACACACACAGTACTATGGCCCAAAGGGATACTTACCTGCCAGGCAGAGCACTATGCTCTGCTGCTGCGAGTACATCACATTGTAACACTCTGGGTTTCTCTTTTGTTCGGCCGGTGCTCGCGCTGCTCGCCTCGTCTACCAGACCAGGACTGGTCTCCTCGTTCCTCTGTGGTGCATTATCTCACTTCTCCTCAAGTCCGTGCCTCCCTCCAGCCCACTCGGCGTCTTCCGTCCTCTTAGTCCCGTCTCCCAGGTCGGCAGGTGTTGGCAGGTTTGGTCTCCCCATGCTGACCTGGCGCCTCTCTTGCTGATTAGCTCCTTTTTCCTTAAAGTGAAACTCTCACCAAAAAGTAACCAAGGCTTTATTTGCAATTGAATATGAGTCAAACCTTTGTGTAAAAGCATAATTGCGACGAAAGACACACTTTTACGATTTACCGTACTGGGATTGACACTTTTTGTCTACCATGACGGCCACGCGCCGGAGATGCAGCAGCTAACGTGAGTAGTTCAAAAACCTTCTTTATCATAAACTCTGTGTACACAAACAATATCCTCAATGCTTGTGTTCATGAGTAGAGACCCTGGTGATGCTACGAGCAAAGTTTCATGTTGTGTCCAGCGTTCTTAGTGTTCTAAAAATAGCGATTTTGATGCCATCATATCTCTGCCCCAGCACTCCCGTTCAAAATTAACTTGTCCGAAAACCCAACTACGGTAAATCTTAAAAGTGCGTCTTTCGTCGTAATTATGCTTTTACACGAAGGTTTGACTCATATTCAATCACAAATAAAGCCTTGGTTGCTTTTTGGCGAGAGGTTCACTTTAAAGTCTGTGCCTCTCTCACCTATATGGCCCGGGATGCCATTCTTACTCTTGGAACAGACTCTCTCTCCTCCTTCTGATTGGGTTGCCAGCTGTCTGTTAGTGAAGAGGGCGGAACCTCCCAGGTGCAGCTACTCAACAATAAAATGGTGTGTTCACAGGCAGTAGTAAATAAAACCGCACACATGCACTAAAACTTCAACACAATAAATATAATTAAAAGCACAACACAAGTAAAAGCATGCACTCATAAAACTCAATACAATTTAAAACCCATGTAAAAAAATACAACCAAGATAAAACAATCTTACTGCCCTGTGACACTTGCTCTTGAACTAAAACATCTTATTTCTTAAGGTAGTTTCAAATACATATTGTTCAGTGTTCTGCAGTCTGAATATAATTGTGATTTATGATCATATTGTGTATGTGTATATATGTATTTTGTACTCAGGGCGTCATTGGAAAAGAGAGCTTGCTCTCAGTTGACCTTCCCTGAATAAATGGAATCAAGTCCAGTCAAGTCAGTAGGCCTAGGCTCTGGGCTCTTCAATCCAGGGGATCTAGAGGTCTTGTAGGTTGGTTCGCCATCAACTTTCAGCAGCAGATCCTTTCACTACAGTATCACCAACCATCTGAAAACACGTCTGAGTTGATGTTTTGAATCGATCAAAACACCTTAAATTTCAGAACTTTGACTATAAGCTTATGCTACTAGTGAGCATCAACAAAGTTTTGGCCCTGCAATGCAACCTGCAGCCACATATGTATCCAAAAAAAGCAAGTGAGGAAAATCAAATTGTGAACATATTTGTCACTTTCCCAATTAGGCCAAAATGAGAGCAGCCATTCCTTTATACGGTGGCCAAAGAATGAGTATTGGATTATTTATTGCATGGGTATATTTTGCACTCGCACAACCACCCAAAATTGATAAAACTGCGTACATTCATTGCATGTGTTTGTGTGCATACAGTATCTACGTGGATGTTTGTGTGACAATGCATTTATGCTGTATTGCAGAGGTTAGCAGCGCCAGCTTCTGTGCTCATTTAAATTGTCCCCTGAGCATTGTGTACTGAACCTGGGTCCATGGCGTTCGCCTCTTCCACTGATCCAGCAATGACAGCATCCACCCCCACACCCCTCCAAGTCTGTAGCTTTCCTGGAGCTCCCCTGGTGCCTGGCCGCAGCCATGCCCCAGGAACAGTGGGCCCTGTGGGTGAGCACTCTGCTGGCTGTCAGCTTCCACAACATCCACCGTCCAGCTTCCATCCTTGGAGCACAAGTGCTGCCACTTCTGGCAGTGATCTCCATATGTTTTGATATTAGAGCAGCCCTTCTCTCACTTTGACACTCACATTGTGGCTTGATGTTGCCCTTGTAAGACTGGCATAAACACACGTGCCCTCAGTACCACCATGGGAGGCAAGACAGAGAGATGACAGCTATATCTAAAGTTTACCCTGCCAGCCCATGTCTGATTCCACCGAGGATGACCAAGTGACCTTAAGAAACTCCAGTCTAGACAATAGAGGTCAGTGCCAGTTTGGGGTTACTTTGTAGTCTTTCACAGTTTGAAAACTCTATGAGTTGTGATGCACATTCATGGTTTGGTTTCTTGTTTGTCTGCTTGTTTAACCTGGGACATAACAATGCAGTGTAAACTAAGAAGAAGATTAGGAGCTGGTGGAAATTTAAACATATTGCCTGGACATTACATTTGTCAGTTTCACCATGGATCTATAATATTCTCTATACTATATACTATGAATGCTTAATTCTATATTATACTGCAGCCTATATACTCTTTAGAATAGTGTCACCATGATGAAAGTGTAGTCACGGAAGAGCAGGAGGATCATAGAGACACACTGCTGCATGTAGTATTCATATAGCATTTCGATAATTACTTTTCAGTAGCCTGTGTGCTGCTAGTGGTAATGGGATTGAGGAAATTATTTGCACTGACCATTCTGAGTTGTTACAGAAACCAGGAACCAACTGGTTGTTACCCTAAAATTCCACTTCCCCATGGCAGCGATACGTCGCCAGAGCTCATCACCGCCTTTCTATAGAATGCTCAAATTTCCGCCAGCTGTGCCACTGCATGTCTGAGCAGTGTCCCAGAAGTGGCTCTCTGCTCTGCTCCATGGTGATTAGGCAGCAAGTCTAATTTTGACGGAAGTGGACCGCATCCGGGTCAAAAGCAAAAGTCAGACAGCGGAATGGCATTGTGCATCCAGTCAGTTTTCTAAATAAAACATTGTGCAGACTTGGGAACTACAGCACAACAAAGTTGTAACTACTAACAACCACATCTAAAACTGACAAATAACAAAACAGTTTAACTACGTAGCCTACTCAACCACAGTAGTAGCACAAAAATCAAGGGTGAAATAAAGACATGAACACAATCTGTGCAAGTCAACAACAGCAGGCAGGCACGGCACTCAGGTTCTGAAACCTGCAGGGACGATGGAACAAAATAGCATTGTACATGTCGGTTAACAGAGACATGCCCAGTGAAATCAAGGGGTTAATGGTTGTTATTGTTTTCTCTTTTGTATTGTAAATACTGTAAAAGAACCTCTTTTGAGATGTTTAAAGCTCTATCTTATCTGATCTTAGAGTGGCATGATTTGAGGTTAGAGGAAGTTAATGCTGTCTAAACGGGTGTCTCGAAAACATGAGCATTATTACAATTGCTTATTGTCCATAATAATTGATAGAATAGGCCTACAGAAAATGTTTATTCAGCCTGATGGCATTATCTTGTATTCATGATTCTTGTCAAAACCAGATAGAGGTGGAAGACCATAGAAATATGGCACATTGATAAATTAGCTTTGCAGGCTTTTTTTCCAATCCTGTTGAGAGTGCCAATTTTTCAGGGACAGTGGTGTTGTGAATTTCCCATCTTAGCCTTGATTGCATGTCTCTGTGTATTTATTGTAACTGTGAATTCAATACATACTACAGCTTCTGCTGTATCTTGTAGCTTTCAAGGAGGAGCTTGCAACAAATTACACACTATGGTGAGCATTTGTAAAGGTTAAGGGCAGCATCTTGTCATAGTTCGAAACCTCAACCTTAACCTTAATCTAGCCCTAACACAGGCAATGTAAAGAATTTCATTTCAAGCATGTTATAGGTAGCAACCGAAGGACAAACCACAGTTAAAGAGATCAAGTTTAGGGGAAAAAACATGGGTTGTCCAATCGCAAAATGCGTGTTTTAGGAGAAGAAAGTCCCTCAGAACTTTTTTAGTGGATTACATTTTATTTCATATAACTCTTGTAGTGTGCCTTCTAGGATCTCTTATGATTACGGAGTGCTTTATAAAAGAAACCTCACTGATGAGTTCCTAATTTAACTCTATAATTAAAGACTTCTTTTGAGAAACCTCGCTGGGAGATTGTTAACGGAGCTAGTTTATTTGAGTGAAAAATAAGACAGCTTTGAAAGCTCCTGCAAGAATTATGAATGATATTTAGACCACTTCACTTGTTTGAATATCTGGCAGTACAAGAGAGGATAGGATGGATGATTAACTGCAGCTATGTACAAATGAGCTACAGTTCTTTAGAAGGCTTTGAGTGTTCTTACGTGGGCAAAAAGAGAGGACAGAGAAAATGGAGAAAGAGAAAGAGCAGCAGCATGAGACACAGCATAAGTGCGGAACTGGACAGATGGACAGGGAGTTTTTCGTTTAAACATCATCACCATCCTCATCATCCATGTCAATTCTGTCCACCAGGGACCCGCCGCTCAGTGAGAGGATGATGTCTCCACTCCACAGAGAGATGGCCATCAGGGACTCAACTCTCTGCTGCAGTTCTCTTCTCGACACAGTCATAAACACCATCCTTCCCTCACGATGCATAGCATTATAGCAATGATCAACAGCACACTTTAAGCAAAGCCCATCCCCAGCTTCTCTTTATCAAGCTATTTTTGTTCCTTGGGGTTTGGCAATGCATCCCAGCTCAATTATCTAAAAATATTACGTATATGCATGTTTATTCTCTCTGTTCAGAATGATAGACCGTTAGCGCTGTGTTTTTAATATGCAAACCACCCTTGTCAACCAAGCTGGGATTGAGAGGCTACCAATTATTTGCCGTCAGACAGTGAGAGATGATTATCTAGGTGAGGGACTTGGTTCATCCTCAGCAGCTATGAAGTGGCGTATTGATTGGCCATCAGGGAGCTAATAACACAAGGTTATCTACATGTAGCATGAGACAGTCTTCCTACTTAATACAGCAGTCCTATCTAGATTTAATATGTCCTTATTGCACAAAGCCAGGGAGCAAAGGAAGGGCCGTGTATCTTCCAAAGCCTAACAAAGGTCACACTATCGTAAAACCATCTATGGGGATGCAGTAGGATTATAAGGTGTGCCGTCACAGCTCTGTTTCATAGTTTTATTGTTTCTCTCCTACGGTTGGATACCTTTCATATTTGAACCAATACTGGTACCAGTGCCTGGACTGTGGTCCCTTCTCTTTTGTACTTGCTCACTGTGTACAAAAATGCCATTTCAGCTGTAAAAGAAATGCACTAATAACGATCGACATTGCTTCAGAAGAGGAGGATGTTCAAAGTCCTGCAAGTCCTGAATACCTGGACTAAAATGTAGAAACAAATTGATTATCGGTACGGTATTGGACGGTGTAAAAAATAGAACTATCAAAGAAATATAACCAACAAACTGTAGAGGGCGGCAATACACCATTGCGTCAAGTCTGCCTGATCCCAAGAATAAGAACAAAAGCTGGCATTGGCTGTGTCCCAATTCAGGGGCTGCATCCTTCAAAGGATGCATTTTAAGGCCAATTACGTCACAACGCAGCGTGAAGGCTGTCCCAATTTGAAGGCTCCTCCAAATGCACCCCACAAATGTGGCCTTATTTTCCTTCTTTTTGGAGGATGTACTGCTACTATCCTTCGCGGCCTCCCATATCCCAAGATTTTAACGGCAGAGAAAGAAATTAGCGACATCGCGTGGCGTAGCTCATCACTTTCGAGGGTCTGGGTGGCAGAAATTACGACGTAAGGCTAAGGGCAGGAACATCTGGTGATGCAACTAGGAAATGCTCCGAAGGCTAAACCATCCCATTTAACAACGGTTGATGCAGCCTTTGAATTTCTCTCCGAAGGACTCGCCTTCGATGCAGCCCATGAATTGGGACACAACCATAGTTTATGTTCTTTTCACTAGGCTACAGTAGTGCTTGCATACTGTAACATTTATCAGTAAACAGTATACAGTTCACATACCACTGGTTTCATACTAGTGTTCCAACATTTCACATACTGTTTAAGTGTACTAAAGCACATGTTGGAGGAATGGGAAATTAAGCAATTTTCAGATGCAGGAAGTACAGTTCTTGCTTACACTAGCAAAAAGCTGGAATAACATTCACCAAATCAGTGAAAAAAGCCCGATTATCTCCAACAACAACTCCTCCCACTACCTAATTAATTACATGAAGGTGTCAGAGATGTTGATGCCTCATCATTCATTTAAGAGGGTTCAACTGACAAGCGCAAAGCTGGCTACAGGCTTGCTACTGTCAGCTGTGGCTGCTTGCAAGGGACCTGGCTTCCAGGCTATTGAACAGGATAAACACTGTTTTTTAGATATATCTTATGGTTGACCAGGTGTTTCCTCAGGTAAGAAGTGTTGTCCTGGTCAGCTTTGTATTGTGCATTACAAATAATGCTGCTAGTTTTGCCCTGACTCACTGTGACTTGTTGCAGGGGTGACCTCTCTCTCTTTCTTTCTACGACATTCCTCAGGAACTGGAATTTGGAACCTATTGATTTAAACATGGATCAGAACACATTTAGTCAGTACCCTTAAATGTAGAGTTCGGTATCCAACCCATGGCCTCTCCCACTGCTTTTATTGACCTGAGTGAACACTCAGGGGCGGGGCAGCTCTCTCAGCCTGCACACAGGCAGAGACGATTCCTGATGCCAGTGTGCTCAAAATTGTTGTTAAACTTTACTCAAAAGAGTCAGTGTGGACAATGCACACATGTGCAGAAGACGTGCAAACAATTAAAAGATTATAATTTATGAGGATTAATTAAGGAAATGGAAAAAAGGGATTTGAAAGGGAAAACCTGGGCCCCTGCTGCTTCAGATGATACTGCTGTCTTTTGCAGTGCTCAGTTATGTATTAGCATATGTACTGTAAGTGTGGTAGTGCTTAAGTGGGTGTCGATCTAGGTAACTCTACTGCTGCCACCAGTGACAACATTAAAATTGTTCGTGTGTTACGTCTGCCCAGTCACCTTGGTGTTGAATTTAAACTGGCAACAGGCAACATTTTTGCTTTAGCTTGCCATCCCCAGGTAAACAACTGAAATAACTCTGGAAACAACCCTGCAACTGAAAAAGAACCTCGCTGATGGAGTTGGCAGAGAAAGCAAAGAGGGAGAGTGATAGAAACCGAGCTAGAACAAGAGTGAAAAGACTGGCATTCACTCAATGGAGAGTGCAAGTGTTGTGAAGACTGCTGAGTTCTTCGTAGCAGTGAGAATGAAGTTTACAGATCAAATTGGGATTCTACAATTGTTTCGGGAGCAGAAACATCTGTGATGGTATTAGTTTTAGTAGTTCAGGTTGCGAGACGTCTACATGACAAGTTGCCCCTAGGTAAGTTGGCTTGACAGGCCGTTTAATACAATTTGTCCCTGACAAACAACCTACTGAAGACTTTTACATGATTAGGGAGGATAGGTAAAGCATATATTGAAATGTTGCTGCTCAATGTGACTGGCAAGCAGCAGTATGTTTAATGTGTACAGTGTCTTGATGGTGTGAGGTTGTCCGGCAGTGATCTGGTGTCTAAACATAAATCACAGTGGCAGCAGAGAGAGACCATGTTTCCTTGTTACTACAAACCAATAGAGAGCCTATCTCTCGAGAAATCAACATGACCTCAAACACAACGTTCACCAGCCACATTCCAGGTCAGGTAGAGACTACTAGACACATATTACCTTTCTCTCACTCTCTTGCTCTCTTTCTCTCTTTCCTGTTCTCTCTCCTCCAATCTTCATGCATGACTGGAAATATATTAAAACTTATACAAATATGGAAACACTCAAAAACTGGCATGAAGATTGTCGGACACGAGTGTCTTGTAATCCAAATGCTACTACAGTAGGTTGTGGGTTTGTGGTGTGTGTGTGTGTGTGTGTGTGTGTGTGTGTGTGTGTGTGTGTGTGTGTGTGTGTGTGTGTGTGTGCGCACGCACATGTGTAATCCAACCTGGGGCTAGTGGAGTAATCTTACGGCAGTCAGTCTGTTTTAGAGTGCTCCATTGTTTCTCAGGCAAAAAAACACCATGGCCCTGGAATAAAAGATTTCCCGAGCAGAGTTCAAGGTTTTGGTGGGCAAATACTCTGGGGAGGCCCAGTGCGCTGTAAGCCCCAAAGATTACATTTCAGTCCCTGGCTCGCAGTCAAAAGCTCGCCAGACGGAACAGGAAATTGTGTCGCTGTCAGTGAAAACGCGCAAGAGAGAAATGTAAATGGCCCTCCCAGTAACGGACGCCTCATATGCAACCCCGGCTGTGTCCCATGGGGTCTGCCTGTCCACCACGTCCATCTTATGTCAAATAGCTGGTTTTAATACTGGAAGGGGATTGGGGGTGGGATATATATGTGTGTGTTGGTGTGTGCAGGAGGCTGTGAAACTATGTGGTGTCCAGCATAGCAAGCAGGCCATGCTTGTATCTGCTTGGAAAATTAATTGAAATGTCATCATTATGAAAATCAATAAAATCAAACTTGTATGAAGGTGTAACAAAAAGAAAATGTGTGATCATAACATGAAACAGGGGCATGGCAAGACAGAGAGAGCCAATAAATATATCAGTCAAGTAAGCAAGCTCAGATTGTTGAACATAAACTAGTGCCATTGTTAAAATGAAAGCCTTCATGTTCAAAGTCTGTCTTCCAGCTGACAGTTCCATTTCAGCAATACTGTCAGCGACAAAACAAACACATCTAAAGGGAACAAATTACAGCCACTGAGATTTCCTTCAGTCAGGCACCAAACCGAAGACTGGAATAGCTATCAGTTATTGTGGGAAATAAATTGACACACAGATAAAAGAAAGTGTCTGGAATTAAAAATAAAGAATAGTTCAAGTGTGACAATCTACAGTGCTTGTGTCCAAAGAGTCTATTCAAGGGATGAAGTTGGAATAAAAATCACCCCCTGTACCAAACCCCACCTGGAGACACACCTCAACAATGAGGCCGCAAGAAATAACTACATGTAGTGCAGAGAGATTTGATTTCTTCAATGTCTCTGAATTTCATAATTGAAGTGATTTGCATTAAAAGATTTTGCTGAGCTTAGCCGAAATTCAATCAGAAAAACTACCTTAATGCTTATTCATTTATTTACATTCTGGCTTTCTCTCTCTCACCCTTTTCCTGCCTTTCAACTCAGTCAGCTGACCGAGGACACTCCCTCTTTCAGTTAAAAGACTTTTGCCACTCAAACACCCAACAAAAATGAAATGCTTTATGAACCATTCATTAAACAGTTGTAAAGGTTTATAACATTGCAACTTTAAAATGGCCATCCAAATAATCTTTATAGATGAACCACACACTATGTATTAACCATTTATAAAAGTACTATAAACATCAATTGTTTGATCAACTATTAATTTACCATTCATCAACATTTTTTTCATAAAGCTTTAGCAAACTTTAAAACTGTTCCTTTCCCTGCTGCCAGTAGTTAGTTATTTCAGTGTCACATCGCTGCAACCCTCCTCCACCCCATTCACCACAGGCTCTAATCACATCAACACCCAGGGGTGTTTGATTCTGATCTTTAGTCCTGCTCCACATGCATCCATATCTCCACCACCATAGGTGTCTAGAATTCATGGGGGGAGAGAGTTCTGTCCAGCCCATTGCATCATGACCCCCTTCAACTAATTCCATCAACATGGGGTCTAACTGCCAACGACTCCTCTTTAATTTAGTTTGATTGTGCATTGTGTCAAGTAAATTGATGAAATAACATCAAAAGATCATAGGAGGATTTTTTATTTTTTTTTCCCATTGCATCAACCCAGTTTGTCTAGCATCTCCATTGGTAAGCTCCCACCACTCTGGATGGTATCCCCACCTTTATGCAATTTTTAGCTTTAATTAAGAACAATCATAATCATCAGGACTGACTATCTAGCTAATAGCGCATCAGCTATTTCAAACATCTCAGTTTGTAGTGTTTGAGCAATCACATCAGCTGTGAGCGTTGCAATGTCATCAGTCACTTTGAAAAGGGCGCTTCATCTGAGCTCACATGGTTCAAGGAAATTATGCCATAAGACATTGGCATTGACCACAGTTGCTTATTAATATATACTCAAAGCTTTTAATGCATGGATATGTTA
>CAEMYA010001154.1:827138-866081 GCA_903131615.1 Diplodus sargus
GTGTGTGTGTGTGTGTGTGTGTGTGTGTGTGTGTGTGTGTGTGTGTGTGTGTAAAAAAGAGTGTGTATGTATGAGAGGAAAAACCAGGAGTGGCCTCCAAAAGGAGCGCTGTAGGTCATGAAGCAATCAGGCCTCCAGGCTTTATTGTGAATCAGGTGTTACTACCAGCACTCTATCCAAAACAGACAGAGGGAGAGACGAAGAAGAAAGAGAGGGGAGTGATTTATCAATGCAAAGTTAATAACTTCCATTTGAATCTAACTAAAAATCAATATTTCATTACCAAATTGTTAGCGGGAATGAAGAAGGATTGGGGAAGTTGGGGTGGCTGTGGTGGGAAGGAGGAGTCGGAGGGTTCGATGGAGAAGACGGGATGATTCATGGGGCCATCAGGCCGAGCAGGAGGGAGGGAGAGAGGACGACAGAGGAGGGTGCTGGAAAAACTTGGATGGGGGTTTGCTCACCAATGACCTTGGCGTCGAGGGGAAAATGTATAGAAGAAAATGAAAGCAACTGTCATGTGCCCACAGGTCAGAACCAGCTTATAAATCATACCAGAGAGCAGAATCAGTGAGAGTTTGTCTTTTTCTGTGTCTGCTGATTAGTTAGGTACATTTATGATAATTAGAGAAATTAAATCATAGTTTTTATAGTATTATGTTGGATCACAGGCACCGTGGTTTTACCAAATCATGATTCAACTTGTGTTGACCAGGGGTGTACGTGCGGATCTGGAGAACATTAGCACAGCTGGATCTTTTTTACAGTTATTGGGGAGTACTACTGCATATATGATAAAAGTAGTATAAGACCTTTGGTGGCTCCAGAGGATGCTTCATGTAATTAGATAAAGTTTTGTCACTCAGTGGCCAAGTTGCATTGTGGGAAATGAAGGCGCTAGATTTTGAAAAGGAAGAAAAATGCCTGAAATAAAAAGCTGATAACTCTGATTCTGCTGTATTGATTCTATTTTAGGCCAGTGAACTGCTTTAAAAAAAATAATAATAAAAAGAACTGGCATCCAGATTATCCACAATGCAATTTTGGTTGGTACCGGCTGCAGGCATCTTAGCAGTTCCTGACTCCACTTCATTCTATGCTTATCAAAATGGGAATAGAGGTGTTGCACTTTAAAAGACAATGATGACAGACAAATTGTCTTTTTAACGCTGTTTCCATTCTGTGTTTTCTGTTTAGATTGAAATTTAAAGCTAATTTAGACTAGGCTGGAAGCTTATTTAAGTTATCTCTAACCCTAATGACATACAGACTCTATTTTCATCTGTATTTAAAGGTGTACAACATTAAACATGTTTATAATACTATTTTTTATTTGCAAAATTGCCAAAAATTAGTTATTCGACAACTTTAAATGAACCATACTATTACAAGCAACACAACAGAGAAACGCCCTGTAAGTGCCAATACTGTATGAAGTGATATTGATAGTGAAGTTTTGCGGAAGTGATTGGATGGTACCTTGAGTCTTCTTGAAATGCAATAATAAAACAGAGTAATATAGCTCTTTGAAAATAACTGCAACATTTGTACAGTTGTACAGCTTTTTTTTCTATAAGTAGTCCATAACAATTTAAATTGTTTTCTTTTTTTTAGCATGTAATACCATTATGAACCACTTAAAGGGGCTTTGTTTTTTTGTTTTTTGTTGAAAAAAAATTAAAAAATAAATTCCAACTCTTTTTATCAAAAGTTTGATATTTTCCATATTAATGTGGACTATTAACTAATTAACTATGAAAATAAGGTCCATAGAACACTCTTTGAAGCTAAAAAGGTGGCAGGGTTTGCCACATATAAAAAAGTTGAATAGTATGAAATGATGTTGTCTTTTAGGCTCAATTTGCTTATTCAGTCATGAAAACAAAGAAGGTTTGTTTTATTTGTTAGTTTGTTTAAGCAGAAAGAAAAATCCATCAGATAAGCTCATTCTCTTCTGATTAAATTTCTTCCCCAAAATAACATAGTGCACCTTTAATGTACCGCATTTAACTGCTCTACTATCCAGGTCCATTTCTTGGCTTGTAGTTCACTTGGGTTGATCTTTATTTCGGCCATCTCACGCACTGTCATGAAGACAGTTGCCTTAAAAGGCTATAAATTGCATATTCTGTACGCTACATCAGGATGATACTTGAGTATTCGTTTTCCACGTTTAAGTCTTAAGTCTTTTTTCTTAATAATGACAGATTTCATCGTGCTGACTTATCTCAATGGAACACTGGCAAAACTTTTCTGAGATAAGACTTCAGACTCTTTCTTCTTTGTGTCATGGTTGTTATGCAACCTTATACTGTACCTGATGGGAGGCAGACCATATGGTTGTTTATATCATGATTTATATAATGATGATTATACTGAGCTTTGTGTAATTACTTTTGCGAAGACCATCACACTTGACAGATATCACAATGTTCGAAGTGAAAATGGAGTGGGAAACAAGAGGCAAAGAGTGATTAAAACTGACAGCTACATCAGCTCCCGACTAATTGACCATTTTTTTTGACAGTTTTTATGGACTAAAATCATTGGTACTGTGGTGATTTCTTTTGAAGCAGCTTAATTGGACTCTGCATCAAGATTTGTGTGTGTGTGGATGCAGGTATTTGTGTGATGTAGATGGGTGTCATGAATATCATGAACTTCTTGTGTAGGTGGCACACGGTTTATGTAGCTAGATTTTAATGACAAATAAGACGTTTTGTGAGTGTTCAGTCACAGACAAACAGACAGACAGCTCAGTCAGACTTGGTTACGAGACCTAGATTGGTCAAATCCACCTCACTGTGGGTTTGATCAGATCAAACTTGTTTGTCTTTGCACCCCATCTCAGTAGTCCACCGAGAGGAGGTGTCTTTTTTGTCAGTGTTCCAGATTGCATGCACATCAGGTGACAATTAAGACATAACAGCATAAATTGTCTGCCGTCACATCCAGTTAACTTCATTCCCTGACGCCTTTCCCTCCAACACAAAAAAAGAAACATGCGCACACTCACACACACACACACACACACACACACACACACACACACACACACACACACACACACACACACACACACACACACACACACACACACACACACACACAAAGGAAAATCTTCTGTATTACCTCGGACCAAAACCTGACAGTTTGTAGTGCATTAAATTAACACCATCTCTTCCTACCACCTCCTCATCCTGTTCACATTCACCTGTAATGAGCAATTACAGTTAGGTGGGCCCCATCTGTAAAAGTTTTTTCTGTGTTGCTTTTTTTCCCCAGCTTCTCTGGGATCATGCTGTGACTCTCTTCACCCCACTTACCACGGCACATTTCAAACAATCCGAGTATGGCGTGTGTGCGCTGAATAATTCAGCTGCTGCTAACATTAAACAACTGTTAACACGCTAGAATAATTAGTTATGCTTGCTTGACATGTTTGCATCTTTAATAATTAATGCATTTGTCTTAATTAACAACAACAGTATTTTAGCCTTGTTACTTCTTTCTCAAGAAAAATAAAGTAGAAAACAGGCAATTACGCCATAAATATTAATTAGATGCCCTGATTAAAAACCCAGATAATGGGCCGTGGGGGGATCAGTTATATTCTGAAGGAAATTGGCCAAGATGAATAAATCTTACTTGTCACACGTTGTGAACAGGTATCTCAGCAGCATAGCATCTCTGTTGTTAGCTTTGGAAAGACGTACAGATTTGAAAAATCATCCTGGAGTTGACCATCCCGGATTCATTAAAACATTAATGCTGTCAATGGAGGGTGCTGATTAATGTAATAATTATGCTTATGTTATTTAGCTGAATTATAAATGCAATCACATTAATCATAGATTGGACCCTTTTCTGCCTTTGAAACCAGTTTCTCGCATGTGAGAAGTGTTCAATGCAGCAACAAAGAGGAAAATATCTTTATGAATTTGTCAAAACTATCATTTTTAGAATCCTACGATAATGTCCCGCTGCATTTCAAGTCTTTAAGCAGTCTGTGGTGTGACATTCACATGGTATACACACACAATAGAGCCACTTAACATCTCTTGGCTCTGGTAAACTCATTTATCACTGTCAGCAGTCTGTAATGCATCAAAATCACAAACGTTATTCCAAATGTAACCAATTTCACTGAAAGGCATTGAAAAATGTATTATCTTCTTAATTTGTCCCTTTCAGGAAAGAAGGCCTGTGTACGGGTTACCGATGAGATGGTGTTGTATTTAAATTTTCATGGCTGGCGTCCTTGTTTTGGCTGAAAGAGAGGCTAGACGTGAAAGCGCTCAGCCACTCGGAGATGAGCCAAAAATGCAGCTGTCAATGAGAGGAGAGACAGGCGACAGGCATGACGCCCTACGTGCCGGATGACTTTGGGAAGACTTTGACAGCCACCCAGGAAGGCAAGTTATTTTCCCTCCTTTTTTCTCAAGCTGCCGCATGATTAAAAGCCAAATGAGTGACACTGCTCGACACCCCAAATCAGCCCACTGCATTAATATTTCACACAGATGGCAGCTGTGTATCAAAACAACATGCAGCTAAGGACAAGAGGAGGAGAGAGAGTGTTGGAGCAGGGTAAAGATCCTTTAGGGGTATGGCTATATTTTTCTGATTGAACGTGATTGTGCAGACAAAACCAGTAAAAAAAAAAATGGAAATAATGACAGAGGTATAACATATGTGAACAAATATATGAAAGGACTCTTCAGAAATAAGCTTATTCTCTCCCTGTAAGAGTTGAGACAGAAAGTCGATACCACTCTCATGTTTATACTGTAACTATGAAGCTAGAAGCAGCAACCTGTGAGTTTGTCTTAGCATACAGTCTGGAATTGGGGAAAAAAATGCTAACCCGGCTCTGTCCCAGGGTAAAAATATCCTATTTAAATTAAAAGGATATACGAATATACCTTTTTAAGACGTAATTCTCATTTTCTTAACTCTTACTGAGTGAGTATATGCTCAATTATATCTCACAAAGCTCACCAAAAACTGTATATCAGCCAATATGGGCATTTTTCCACTGATCGGGGATCAGCAATTGTGAACGTGGACCCAAGGCTGATTTTTTTCTTCCGTCAGAGCACAATTTGTCCATGTCATTTTATGTGACAATGTAAGGAATGTTAAAAAAGCAATGGATGATTTGGAGGTACCAAGTGTGGGCTGTGTCTTGTCAATGTTGCATTAGCATTATGCAGAATAAGAAAGAGCTATATGAAAGTATATACTTTGTTTTAACAAAATACAAAGAAATATATTAAGGAACTAAATATATGTTTAATGCAAAATTCTTTATGTCGCTGGGAGAAGTCATTTTGGGACCGTACTAATTACATGATGTTGTAATTGCACCGATTGGCCACTATGCCTGATTGGCTTCAAAGCCCAGCACGATTTTTAGGGTCTTGGCTGAAACTCAAACTCAAAATTTCATTAACACTGCTGTGGCACATATAAGAAGTTAGCAAATTATTTCAGCCATTTTTACACTGTTTAATTGTTTATGTTCATTGACAACATACCTGAAAACTGGCAATAAATAATAAATATGATAACAGATAATATGTCTTCAGTGAGAATTAATGAAAATAGATTCAGTAAATTCCCAAAGTCATGGACAATCAATCGTGCTCAGTCTTGTGCATTTAGACCACTTTGTAGATAAATACATACATCTTCATTTAAAACACATAGAATAAAGAAACAATCGTAACATAAACACCATTTTACGGTTTTAATCATTTCTTAAGGTGATTTAAAATCCCTTTGAGTTATTGATTCATCCATTCATTTTCCAGATTTACAGTTACATGTATTGCAGTGGTGTAAGGCCAAGTAATGCAGTTTGTTTTGTAACCTCCACTGATTACAAAGCAAATGACGATAGGTTCGAACAAGTCAATCTTGAGGTCAGGAATTAACTTCATCGCTCTTATCTGGACAATGTTGCAGTGACGGGTAAGATGGGGTTTGGTGGGGGATTACAGCCACAAAACACGCAAGCACACCATCAGCAGCTGAGGGACATTCTCAATTGGAAATGTCCATATTAGGCAATACGCAAATGCTGTTGATGGTGTTGTAAATTCAGTGGAGCTGACAGCAAACAACATCTCAGCAGCGATGATTAAAGTGTGAATGTTAAAAAAGGGGGAGGGAGGAGGGCCAAGTGGAAGGCGGGGGCAATAATGAGCAGTGCGGAGGCAGGAGATAACCATCGACTGAAGCGTCGGGGGCCTCAGTCAATGGCAAAACAAGCACCATCCTTCCACTGTTAGGTGCCGCACTGTGGCTTCCTCCCTCTCACCAAAGTCAATAGCTGTCAGTCTTTAACTGCTTGTCCGCTGCTGCATTAGTACACCCTCGCCACAGCAAATTCAACGACCATCATCCACTGACCTTCCCAGCAGGCCTCCACAGAAACAACCAGATATTGTTATAAAGACTTCAAAACACATACGGATATTGCACTGAAAAGGTTACAGGCATTCAGCAACTGAGGAAGGTAGGCCTGAAATAAATAAGTGTACTATATATTAATAATGAATGAATGGCATTTGGGGCATGGAGCAATGTGTGTGGGGGTGTTTGTGGGTGGTTGTAATTGCATGGGTGGTTTCAGCTATAAAACTCGGCTTTCTTCACACACACAGTGCACCAGGGTTTCTTGAAAATGTCACAAAACCTGATTTATAGTCTGTCTTCTGAGTGCATTATTTGAGTTTGACAATCTTAATCATTCACACTTCCCACATATCCCCCCACCCTTTTTTTCTGTCTACAGCCTTCATGGATTATTGAAATATAAAAATAAGTGGTAGAAGGGCCCCCGGAGCAGTATCAAAATGTCAGGTTTGTACTTACAGCCTAGTGCCGCTAGACAGGGTCAAGGGCTTCAATTATTTGTGTACGTACAGTCTGCCGCTACATGAAAGGTTATGTCACCCGCTGGCTGTTTACTCTTGAAGACTAGAAGGTAACCAATACACTGCTCTACCATAAACTGCACTGATATGGAACTGATGTAGCACAAAAGGCAGAGCGAGAGGCAGGAAAAAGGTTCATATTTGATGCCAGCGATTGAAAAGGCAGGTTTTAAAGGTGCTGTGCACATTATTTCTTATAATCAAGCCTCGGAAGCTATAATGTATAATGTTATTCCTGAAATCTAGGCAGCAATTTACTCATACTACATTTTAATTTATAATTTATTAAGACACACCTAACATTATTTAGAGAGAAAAAAAAAGTGGCACACAAGAGACTGGACACTGGAATCTGTGAAGACCAATAGATCATTCTGAACACAATCAGAATGATGTATTGCTCTTTATACCATCCTGAGTTTAAAATGATGACATAGAAACCAAGTGACATTAATGACGGGTTAGAGTCCTCTCTCTGTGTGTCTCTGTCTCTTCCTCTCTGTCTCCCTCCTTCGCCAACACCCACACGAGTCTTCAGTGCCAATAGAAGACTTCCTGTAAAAAGCCTCAGAGTTATTGGGAGTGATATGAAATTTTCTAAATGTCATTAATTGACACCTTTTTCTGTAGGAGCTGTCAGTGGGGAGACAGAAAGGTCACAGCTCTGGGGGTGAGATATATATATGAACCTCCCCTCCTGCCAGCCCAGTGAGTTATGGCTGTCGTTAACGCAAGGGAATGGATGGAGGAGCCACTTCTGAAAGCCTCTATCGATCCCCTTCCTGCTCCAGAGGAATCAAAGGGCCTAACTGTGGCGCAGGGTTTCCTAGGCAGACACAAAGGGGCTGATGACTGAGTTCTTGTGAGCAAGAACATCATGTTACCCATTGCAAAATGTTTTGAATGTGACAGAAAATATGGCAAAGTTTTTTGCTTTTTTACTACTTCTTTTACTTCTGCTTTTTTACTTTGGTCGCCCTGTGGTGCTCCTCTCTTGCACCATTTTTTTTCGAGCTGTTTTTAGAAGATCATCTTCTTAACTTTTGATAGCCCAGTCACAAATGCAGCCCCTCTCCAGAATGGGCACCATGCTGTTTTAACCAAAACACACATTTCAAGGGTGTTTTTTAAGCTGCTGCATCTGTAGACACAAGTCTCTGTGTGAATTGGGCCTAAGTTTCTTTGGGGTAGCTGTAGTTAATGCCTTTTTTAATCAAAATTGCACAGTGCTTACAGGACAACATGACATTACATTCAAACTACAATTGCATTCTATGCACTGAATTCCCAGTATATGTACTGTTCTACGACATGCTTATAACGTGAATAACCAACCTTCTGTGCTGCCTTGCACATAATGTATATTCCTCAGGGTGTTGTGTGCCCATGGAAATTAAAACAAGCTACGTCATAATTCTGGTTTCGTATTTTGCCCCAAGGTTGGGGGAAAACGAAAATTGGGTCAGGGTAAATGAAACCCTCAAGGGGTAAACAGCCACCATTAAATACTGATACATAAATGACATCAAACTATTTTGAGTAATTTCAAACGAAGGCAGAAACCATATGTTTGTGTGTGCTTGTTAAACATGTTATTTTCAGTAAAGCTCAAACTGTTATCTTTGCATGCTAACTAATCTGCTTTAATGTACAACATATCTGTGTGTAGCTTAAACTTGACATTACTCAATAACTAGGATTTTATTACATCAACATTTAAAGTCTTGTAACAGTCATCAAACATTAAAGGTGGTGTTTGTAAGAAAAGTGGATTTTGAGTCTCATTCCCAACTCGACAAATAATGCTTTGGGATTGTAGGACGCTTCGGCTGCCTTCCCAAAGCGAGTTGGGAGACCCACAGTCTCTTTATTTGTTGAGTTAGGAATGAGACAATGAGGGGTGGGACAAATAGCACGACTATGTGTATGTGTATGCGTGTGTGAGAGAGTGTGCATGTGTGTGTATGTTTGTAATGAGCCATTGGCTCAACTTTCCCAAATATCACTCTTTCACCGCACAACCTCCATTCTGACAAAATTGTTTCACACAGTGGCTCAGATCCACTATTATGCTAATTGAATGACCCTGTTTTGTAGCTTCCATTGACTTAACTTAATATCTTATAATGTCCAAAACGTATCCATTTTATTTAAGATACCGGATTAATATCTCAGAAACATGATGAATTGATTTTGAATGATAATCTTGGTGGTCCTCTGGTTTGCTTACCACTCTCTCCATGTGTTTCAGTCCAACATCTGTAAAACTACTTTGCATTGTGGGATATTAATGCCGGCATAGTGTACAGTGCTTGCAAATGGTAACAGTTCTCTGTAACATATATTTTTACGGGCTACATCTGCAGAGCATATGTGCTGTAGGGTTGTATGAGTCACAACACAAGATGGTTAGCTTTTGTTTTAGGGATTGTGTCAGTCTTTGGACCCAGCATAGCGCTGTGTAACTGAAGCCTTTCGCTGAGTTTGTGTAATATGGGTCCACATCTACAGCCATAAATACACCTCACGCAAAAATTTAAATGGATGTCTGGCTGTTTCCGCGGTATCTAAGCACCACATACATTACACATGTGGTCAGTTTCATTGATTACAGTGGAAGCACAGTGATGCAGCTTCTGCTCCAAGAACGGTGCGCATATGTGATGAGTTCAGTGTAGCCAGCCTTTCAGACAAATGACATACTTAAGTGTTCAAAAATATGGATGGTGTACCTGCCTTGAACCAGTAATTGCTGCCGAAAAGACAGAGTCTTTAACTGAGATGCTAAAACTGATCATTAGGCTTCCAGTTTGCTCCTTTACTACCAATTAGTTCACTCAGTAGTGGGTCATCTTGCAAGCCAACTACAGATGTGGACGATGACAGTGTTGGATCCAAAAACTCCAGATGACGAAGAAAACCCTGATCCTCTACCACGGAGATGAGCTGGTTATCCAGAGCGATTCATTTAATTACCTTCTCTGTAATATTTTATCAGATCAAATGAGTAGTATTAAATGCAGCTCTATTGTTACCTCCTCGCGTTGTATTGCAGATGTTGCAGAGTAATGTTACACGCGCGTCAGAGTTCTGCCACAAATTGTGCTCCGCCTTGGGTCCACGTTCAAAATTGCCGATCCCCGATAAGTGGAAAAATGTTCATATCGGCCCCAACCCCGATCCTGCAGATCGGATCAGGACATCCCTAATTGAGACATACATTTAAGTCTTAAGACTTGGCTGCATTCGAAACAACATGACTACAAAACAGGTGATTTTATTTCTGACACATGCATTGGCCCCAAGCGCTCCAGGCATTTGCCAGCTATTGCAGATGTAATGTGACCAAGGGTCTGCTCTGCAGTAGTGCTACAGAAAGCCAGTGTTGATAATTCAAACTCAGCACTGGTGAAATCGACACCCCCTTTAGCCTCAGTCGCTGCTCTCAGCCTCTACATCTTGACAGGCTGCAGGGGAAAGATGGTTAATTTCTGACTGAATATTATGCTACATAACCACTTGGCATTTAAACTGAAAAATGGGTTTCTGCTTCGCCTGTCGCCACCGCTGTTTCCCCTCTAGAATGAGAGAGGAGAAGGAGGAGGAGGATCAGGCTGTGAGAGGAGAATGATGGGAAAAGAGTAGTGAGGGGGGAAAGGTGAGGTGGAGGAGGAGGATGTAGAAAATGAATCAGGAGTAGGGGAGAGTAGTTTTCTATTGTATACCATTTTACTTTATTCTGTTTTGTTTTGACATTATAACATTGCCGAGCACTAATCAGTTTATGCTGCAGAAATCATGAATATTTACACAGAGATCAGAAAAGGCGGGTGAACACAATCACACATATACTCAGCAACACATACAGTATACCTATGCCAAATGGCCGCCACCCAACCTAAACACCAGTTTATTCCGAACCCTAAATCTCATTAAGCTCATGAAACAGGAAGACAGCCTGACAGGGAAATGTTGAATTACTTCCTGCCATGTTAACATATAGCTTTCATGTGGTTTTGTGGCCAATTAAAGAGAACAAAGTCGAATAGTTAGTGGCAGTAGAATGAGTTGAAAGACCATAATAAAGCATACTGTACTGCATCTGCGGAATTAAGTGGTATTTTCTCAAATGCAATTGCTTTAAAGTTGCAGTGTTGGCATGCCTGTTCTTTTTGGTGGTCTGGACAGAGCAGTACAGAAGTCATGATTGAGTCCTTACTCAACATTACTGTTAATATATCACATTGCAGTATATACATTTTAGGATTAATACGTGCTGAGTTTTGTTGGCCATGGTTAAGGAAGAGCAAATGCAATACTGTAGAAAGAGAGACCATGATGGGAGGATATGTTTCTTAAAAAAATAATGTATTTTTTATGTTTGTGTGCCTTACTGCGTCTCTGCTTGTGTGTTCATTTGAGTTTGTGTGCTGCAGGAGTTCTTCGGGCATCCAGGCAGTTACAAAGAGGGTAATTCATCTGATCAGGCTGATTGGTCTCCAGTAAATAACTCACTACAAGATTAGAGGGGGTAATTCCTGGGCCAGAACAGAAGCTAGAAGTGCTAATCAATGGCGCTGCCTCACTGACGAGACGACATTTTGGCTGCTTGACCACTAATGTATGGAGGGAGGGGGGGGTGTGTGAACACAGATAAAAAGTGGGGTGCATGTGTTGTTTGTACCACCATGTTTGTGTGTTTCTGGTTGTTTGTGACCATGCACATGTATGTTTTATGTGAGTATGTTCTATACATGTATGCACGTGTGCATCTGCTTGCGGTTGTGTGTGTTTTCACACTTGACAGTTTGAACTCTTTTCAAAACGTAATGTGTGATTAATGAAGCTGCTTTATAGTGGTGAATGAGAGCAAGGAGAGTGGGGGTGGGTGGGTGGGTTTGCGAGTGGGCTCCAGAGTCACAGGAGCGGGACAATATCGACATCTCCATTATTTACTGAGTGATCGGAGCAGCCAAAGGGCTGCTGATTAGAAAACAATAAATGCTGTTATTGGTGATCGGGGCCTTAGCAGGACATTGCAAATGCATGTCCCAGCCTTTCTAATTACTGCAGCCAGTGAGCACTGGACAGTGATAAACCAATAGCTATACTGTCTATCTACACTTATGTATCTGTAGAATCTTCATCATGATATTTAAACAAAACTTGGTTTCTATGAAGAAAAAAAGTATATGGACTTTACAGTTTACTTCAGCTTTTGACGTTATATTATAAAGTCATCATGTGTAAACTCTGAATAAATGCACATTCACTCTTGACACTTGGCTATTGCCAGTGGGCAAGTTTGCCTTTCTGCTCCATATTTTTTGTTTGTTTTTGTTTTGTTTGTTTTGCTTTGTTTTTTATTCTGCTTGCACATCTAATACCCCCTTTTCTACTGTTCCAAAATCCCACTTAGACCTGGAGACTTAAACTTAAAGATCAGGGTTTTGTGTGCAATGGGCATGTGTTAACTCTGCATTTACACCTGTGTCAATTGACTCGGTAAGACCCTGGTGAGCATGCTCAATTCCAACACACAAAATGATGATGCGTTATCAACAGCCAGTTGTGGCTTGTAAATAAAGAAGGAGCTTGGCATACATCTATCCAAGGACGTTTCACTACTGCACACAGTGTTGGAGGTGGAGCCCTTTTCATTCCTATGGAAGTGTTTTCAAGCCAAAAAATCTTGACTACCCGGCTACGTAAACCAGCTAACTTCAGGTTTATTGCCCAGCTAACTTGAAGGGGGATAAATTTAACTGTGCAGCTCTTCTAGACTTTCCAAATGTTATTGGACCAAACGTTTCAAATTATTTTAGTGAAATTGTCATTTCTTGGGGCTTATGATGCTCAAAATAATGTATCCACTGCTTTACAGATGCTTCTGTCACAATGGGTCTATTGCTGTTTTTAATCTGTTTCTGGGCACACTCATAATGTGAATGTTTACTTCCTTAAATGTGGATGTGTAAAGGCTGCTCTGGAGGATATGGACAAACTGCTGTCCATACTGGAAAACACCCACCACCCTCTGCACAACACCTTCACCAGGCAGAGGAGTGTGTTCAGTGGCAGACTGCTATCCCAGTCCAGCTCCACCAACAGACTCAAAAACTCTTTCGTCCCCCTGGCCATCAGACTGTACAACAGCTCTCAGTAAAGGCAGGGAGGACAATAGATAATAGATAATGGACAATTTCTACCTCTATTTGCACATCCATTTGCACTGCTTCACTTTCATATGCACTGTTAACTGAAGCCACTGTTCATTTTATATATATATATATATATATATATATATATATATATATATATATATATATAATACTTTATATTTTATCTTTTATGCTATTTTCAATCCTATTCTTAAGGTTAGGATTTTTAATTTTAGTTTAATGTATGTTAAATGTATGTCTATGTATATAAATGTATGTATGTTTTGTATTTTGCATGCTACTGGACACTTGAATTTCCCTCGGGATAAATAAAGTATCCATCTATCTATCTATCTATCACAACAATGGGAAGCTCACGAGAAGCCCAAAATCCTGCAGCACTGTGAAGTGTCTGTCTGCCACCTCGAAGCTGTAGGTAACTGCCGGCCTTCTGTCTGAATTCGGTCCGTTTTGCAGACGTCTGTGGTGCGTCGCTCTGTACGTCAGAATCGCCTCTAATCTCGACTGCAGCGTGGCACAGAGATCGGTGAGCTCCTGGCTCCATCCAGCACTTGAAAAATAGTCACATTGACCAAAAACGGATCTAATCTGATACATTTCAATCCTCTTTGACTCTGAGCTGAACTCTTCACAGCTTCCGCCTGCGATGCAGTATCTGGTTGTTTATACCTGTAGCTGTCGGGGGGCCGATCTGGGCATTTTTCCGCTGATGGGATCGACAATTTTGAACATGGACCCAAGCCCGATTTTTTTTTTTTAAAACGTCAATGCACAATTTGTTGCAGAACTCTTTTTGCTCTGGCAAACTTGTGGGTAAAATGTCTGCAGCATGGAAATAACTTAAATTAAAAAGTGAAATCAGTCCAACGGCGACATGTAACATCTGCAATGTAGATTTCTTACACAACACATATCTTTAAAGGCTGTTTTCTTAAAATGAGTTTTTTTTTCTCATACTCTGAGCCAAAAATCTCCAATTCAGTAGCACTTATATACACCAAACTTTTCAGTTTTATTCCTTTCTATATTATGATGGTTTTGGCAGAAGGGTTTGTTCATATAGCATTCATAGCCTGAATCATATAAAATTTTATTCCTAAAAACAGGACGAAAATTGTTTTTTTAATGGCTGTTGACAGTATTTTCTGATTTATGGAGTGACAAAAAGAGATATCCAAAATTCCCTCTGGAAAAACCTTTGGCTATAATATTTCAACAAAATGAAACAAGAATTTTGAACCTCGCTTTATCCAATGTTTAGATTTATGTTCTGGAAATGTATGCAAATTAGCGCGTATTTAATTAGATAATGTCTCATTTGCATATTTAAACATACAATTTCAGAGAACTCATAATACAAAAAATGATTGTCTTAATGTCAGTAATCAACTGGGGAAGTTTCATGGTGATATATATTAGTTAAAAAAATGTCCCTATTCTTCACCTGTAGTGTCTCCCCTTAATTTCCTCATTATGCTAATTACGCAAATTGCCCAACATGCAACTTTAAGCAACCAAGCTTAATCTCATCCACTAAACCTATTGATGACATTTTGATAATAAAAGTTCATAGGAAACAACATTTCTGGGTTTAGTATGGGCCATATAGGGGTTTCCAGTAGACTACCTCTCAACAATGGCTGTGCCGCTAGCCTAGCTTCTGCTAGCTATTCTAGCTCCTGTTAGCTAGCTTAGCCGAACTTGCTTCGAGTCCAATAAAACAAACACTTCAACTGTGATGGAGAGTCCAACTCACACACTCACAGCACGTCATCCGACAACAGCTTACAGTCCGTTAGTCTACTGTTAGCTGCTCGACGCTATTAACTCTCCGCTTCTTCTTCCTCGTCACTGACAGTCTGGTCAACCCGGAAGTGTAAAACTCTTAAAGGTCATGAACTCTCACACGTAATAAGAATTACTTTAACTTCTTTTAAACATTCAGAACCCAGAACACACGTTTTAAACAGTAATTATTAATGCATTTTAATATCTTACTTATCTCAAAATATTTCATGCAAATGTTACCTTCTTCACAACTAGTGATGGGAACGGCAGTTCTTTATACTGTACTGAATCTCTAGAATCTGTTCATTAAAATGATTCATTCAAAAGATTTGTTCACCAAATCGTTCAGTGCTCTCCAACTCCCTGAACTGATGAACAGCCAAACGATCCATCATTCAGTTCATGATTCAGCCCTGAGGTTCACGTTCACTTACTGTGGGACGGTGCGTTCACGGACTATAGTACACAATCAAGCGACGACACAACACTATTCACAACTGGCGTTTTATCTTTAACTTGGTCCCAGGAGAGAAAAAATAAAATAAATAATTTTGTGTATCTTTTTTAGACAACATTGACCATTGCTAATGACATACACATTAATTAATCTAGCATACTTATAATGAATGAATCAATTCAAGCTAAAACTTAAGAGTCTATATTAGGTTATACTGAGCCTCATCTATTTACACCAGAGATTTTTTTAATACCTTTTAGAAAAATGTCACCTGAGGTAAATCTCCCCCTGCTACCCTGATTTGCATTTGTATAGCTCACAGCATTTTCATTTACATGTTAAAGCCTCCCCTAGAATCAGGGGGAGGGGGGGACATGGGGGAACAACTGCTAAGCAAGGCCCACGTCAATTTCCGACAATTTACGGCAGTTTTAGGTGTTGCCTGCAAATTGCCGTTTGCAGTCGTAAACCTGAACTTCCACGACAATCTACAGTGCCGAATACTGACAAAAATCCCACTTTTCGTGAAATTCATTGGCCCTTTCGAGTTCCAGAAAATTATTAACACTGCAGCAGTGAGACCCAATTTGTCTCAGTTCGTTCAGGATTTATCGGATGTTCTAGTCTCCAGACTGAAACCAGCTTAGGACAGCCCACTGGTTCCTGCCACTCCACCCCCACTGCCAACCAATTCATCAATAGAGGTCCTCCCTACATGGTTCACTGCCTGCTTCGTTCCTGTCGCTGCGAGTGTCTTCACCCCTTTGCAGTATGAATGACTGTGGTTGAATTGAGGCTTGCATGTGTGCCCATTTCCAAAATGATTAGGATTTATGAAACAGAACCATAAATAAAACAGATAAATAAATCTGAAAACACATAGGAATATATCTGTTTTTGCATCATGGAATTGTAGTCTTGACTCTATACATACATTTGAAACATACTTTAAAAAGCGCTTAGCAATTAAGGATCAAGGGAAAATATTGTTTAGCAAGTATTACAACTTAGTTACATAACAATGTAAATAAAAAAGAATGATGAAATCAATCATACATTTAAATTAAGTTTATAAACTGGCCTTTGAGTGACATTTTATAGAGCACTGTGTAACACTAATTGTGATTATTTTGCAATCAACTCTATAAGGTTATAAGGTCTCTCGGCTTATGTTTTATGTACACCTCATCATTTCAGTATCTCAACTTAAAATGTGTAGCCCTGGTCTGAACAATGTGTAAGGTGCACACGTTCTCACTGCACATTCCTCTTTTATAAAATAACTTCATGTTTTTCATGCATACGCATAGGCATGCAGCAGGAGAACATCTTAGTCGTATCAGATTTGAGGCTTTTTCATGTTCCAGTGTGAACACCTTCAGTGCAGTATGCACACCTGGTAGAAGGTCGCTATAATAACTTGTAGCGTTGGACAGGTGGCTTGCTGTTCTTTCAGATTGAAAAGAAGACAAGCAGTACTCATCTTGTTGGATTTATGTCTGCCTGGATAGAGAATCAGAAATATCAGCACCCAACTTTAGCTGTCCCACTGCTTCCTGTCCAAATGTATATATGAAGTGACAGTGCTGTCCTTGACTCTAACACCTGTCAGGGGTCTGTAAGCAGGGCATAGCAGCACATATGATACAACCCGGGAAATAAAAATACATTGTGACAACACTGCAATGAGCCACTAATCAGCTGGCATGTGTCACTGTGTTGTGAGTCAAGGTGGGATTGAGTGGACCAATGCATGCAGAGTCCTGAATTATGTGTCCGTGAGTGTGCATGTGTATTGGCATTTATCAGATGCCATAAATATGTTTTTGAAAGTACCATTGTTTTTGTTCTGTGCTTCTCGGCTAATATTGATATTTATTAGTAATGATATTTGATATCAATTGAGCGTTCAGTGATATATTGCTCTGTACTTACCTCAAATGGCAACAATGGGAAACTCCAACTAAACTCAGCCAAACATTGTATATATTGTACTTTACAAATAATAGAGTTGATACAAAGTTCTTGACAGCGGACACAGAGAAATTATTAAAAAAGGAAAAGACAACTCTGACAGAAGAAATGTGACTGTCCCATAACGCAAACAGAGAAAACACATCTACAGAGAATACTGAAGATAACTGATGTGCTGAGATTAGGCACAACCACATGAAGAACCGGACATGGCAGCAGACAGGACGATCGTGTTCTCTGCAGGTTTATGAGCAGACAGTACCGCCTCCTTATGTTGTTTTCTGTCCTGATTGGATAAAGGTTGCAGGGATACCAGAAAATGTCTTTTCTCTTTTACTGCATGAACCAGGGGAGGAGGGCCACAGGTTACAGACCAAACACAAACAATACTGCTTACAGCAGCTTTAAGTGGCAGCCATGATAAGAGCAAGTCTCAAGCAAGTTTCAAGTAAAAGCGATGGGACACTTTGTGCCAGATGGCATTTTTAATTCAGATTAAAATGATATGTGCAGCAGGCACAGCAGAACTACAGTACCACACGGAACTAATGTATTAGAACTGCAAGAAGAAGAAGAGGGACAGACATGCTTACAATGCAGATGTTTCATACAATGTAGGCGCAAAGCCATGTTAATGTTGTGTAGCCTATGTCCACAGAAGAAATAGCAATTGACTGATATCCAGCTGATGTGGTAAGCAGACATGTACTATGCCTGAAACCACCAAAAACATTGGCTCATGTGGCTACATAATAATCACATCATAGGTTGATCATATTTACAACAAAATTCTGCCATGGCAATTTTGAACCATAAACTTTTTCAGATGCTAAAGCGTCTTCCATGTCTTAAAAGCTGTTTTCACTGAATGTGTTTCAGCTGTGTTTTTCAGCCACCCATGCTGTGCATATGACGGAACAAAAACGCTTATGTTTTAATCAATACAGCTGTCTAAAAACAGCAACATAATGGCTTAATGCTCTCAAATGCACACATACATGTGATTCACATCCTATTTATACGTTTAGTCAATTTTATTCTAATTTTCAGGTGTCATTGATTGTATACTGATTGTCTCTTGGACTGTCAAAACGTACAAGTGTGCCACAGTACTTTGGCTGAAGGCATCCACATCATTTTTATGCTTGGGAAAACTGAACTGAGTGCATATTACACATTCACAACAAAAACAGAGCTGTGCCTGTTGAGAAAGCCTAAATCTTGGCAGCCATTGGATGAGTAACTGGCATTAATCAGCAGCACACTTGAACCGACAGTCATAATTTATGCCCATTTTGTACAGCAATATGGTGAAATGTGACTTCTTGCATCAGAGTAGAAGTCATTGCAACTGTAGTGGAGCAGGTCATGAAGCTGGTATTTCTGATTTCTAATCAATGAATCATTAATACATCATCATGTCTATCAGAAAACTTCCAACATTGCATATTCAATGTGGTTCTAAAACATGTCTGAAATACCAAAATATAAGTGAGGTCACAAGCATTTGCTAGCTGTATTTTATTTTTATTTTTTTCTGATTAAAATCCCACAATGACTCCTACATCAGGTTTTGGTTTACTTATTAGATGTAAGAGTACCTATATGTTTACCTCTGCCAGGGAGGTTTCATCTGAGTCTTTCTTGGTTGGTATGTCAGCAGGATTACACAAAAATTACAAGGCAGATTTCCAAGAAACTTGGATGGAGGATGGGTACCGATCCGAAATAGACCTTATCAACGTTTGGTTTAAAATCTAGTTAAGTGACAGATCCGGTCATTTTTTCTCACTCTCATTGTGTGACGCACCGACCTGTCCAAAACTGGACTTGGGGTAAATAATGTCCGCCATGCTTTTTCGCGAACATTGCCGTCACGTTTGCTTTGTGTCTGGTGCAGAAGAAACGGTAAAAAAGGGCTTTTGTCACAAAAGTGCCCAAGCAGCAGGTTTGGTTGTAGAGGAACAGGAAGTTGTGGGAGGGACTTCGGCGGATGAGTGACAGGCAATGACGGTCGGAGTACTGACAGCGATATTGAGAATTGAGAGATTTGTGACATTGTGTTAGTACAATATGTCAAAATGAAAAAAATAACTGTACAGTCACACATGTGAGGTTGTGTTTAAAATAATCACACCAAGTAGATAGTTTTAAGGTGAAATATAATGGCAAAATCAAAAATAGTCACAAACAGCCAATTATTCCCTGGAATATCGGATTTCACAACAAACCTAAATATCCCTGACTTTCCACCTTCAAACACAGCCTCATTTGGCCATCCATGAAAATGCTTCTTAACCTCCGACTTTTCTATAGGAACATATTTCCTAAGGGGCACTGCACTAGTACAGTAGATTCACACTGCAAGCAACAGCTACTGTTATGGAAGTTGTTTTTACAGTGGACATACAACCATACGTTTTTATCTAGAATGTAGCATGTTTACCCATTATGCAGTGTTTGGTCTTGTATGGCACATTTAGGTTTGTTTTCTGTTTGCCCTTGCTTGTCTGCAGTGATTGTTGTGGTCAGGCATTTGAAACAGAAACCTTTCTTTTTAAAAGAAGTGCAAAGTGCAACATTACTATCAAACTGACATCACATTAGCATCATTGGTGGTAGATGCAAAGAACTGGCTAGTAAATTAGATAGCTTTAAATAGACAAATACATACACAAGGCCAATATCCTAACTTCAGAACAATTGCACAATTAAATCTAAATTAAATATAAATGTAAACAGAGTCACAGTGGTTCATATTGACTCGCACACACACACACAGCCCAGCTTTCATTCTACAAAAAGTCTGTGTGTGTGTGTGTGTGTGTGTGTGTAGCAGGGAGAGAGAGTATGAGTGACAGTGTCCCCACTGCCCAAGCTGTCCATATGGGTGGGCGGGACCTCGCGACTGATGAAGCGTCGGTCTGAAATCACCCATCTGCAACTTTGCAGGTGTTCCCAATGATTATATTATTAGCTCTATCCGCTGATCTTTGATTTTTTTTTATGAGCTTTTTAGCATCCCGAGCCTCTCAGCTTGGGCGGGGTAGGGACATAAAATATATACATGCCTGGCAGTGCCATCTGCCTCCAGGATCTGCCACGTACAACATATAGAGAATGTCTGAACGAAAGCAGTTATGATCTGTTTGGGTTTGGAAGGCAGCAGTGGGAATGTGTGGATATACAGATGCATCCTGTGTGCGTATGGTTGTGTGTGTTTTATTTTCATGTACATTACTGTGATAGCAGGATGAGGAAAATCTTCAGGTTTTGCTGTTTTTCACACCTAAGAGGCAATTTGATGTGAAGAATATGGGTTTAAAAGGTTACCACACCCACTTACTTAACAAAATACTTTCTCACTTATCCCTCATTGTATTCAGATGAGCACATAGCTTTCTTTTTTTGTCAGAAAAAATGTTTTGAGATAACTGTCACTGAAATGTGTTTGTGGTGCTGATTACATTGAAAAGGGACATTGAATTAAATGACTTTCCCAGAATCCACAGAACACACAGTCAACAGTTGTATTGACACTATTCCTTCAGTAGAAAGTGGTTGAAAAGGAAATCTGTTTCAATCTCTAGATTATCTGTGGAATATTCAGCAAAAAGCATGATTATGTTCAGTTGCAAAACTGTGGTTATATCAGATAAAATAAAGTTAAGATATGGTTACAGTTAGGACACTAAATATACTCGATTGAGAGAAGGGGGTAAGGATAGATTGTTATTGTGATTTAAAAAAAAATAGAAGAGATACAAGTAAAAGCAATCATTATTTCTCCAGCTGCAATTGGAGACAAAGGCCAGCTATGCTACACATCCCGCAGCCTGACCCACACATTCTTACCTTACTTTGTGCTTGGCTACATAAAGAGCACGATGCACCCTGCATTGGCAATAATATAAGATAGTCCAAAAAGAACGTTCTATTATTAAAGGGGATACTAGCATTGGTGGAACCCATGTTCAGGCCCCATTCTGAAAGTCAAAACTACAGCAGTATACATTCTCTGTTCTGTAAATCACTAGTTCTGTGTTCCCAGTATATCTGCCTGGATCCACAGTACATACAAGGAATATCTCACAAATATTACACCTTCAAAATGGTTAGGTTAAGGCACCAACACTTCTTGGTTTAAGTTAGGTAAAGATATCCAGGGGGCTGACTAGTAGTCAAGTGCAGTCTGCAAGACTGCAGCTGGACACTTCTCCTGTGCTTTGAGAAAAAAAAAAAAAATCTGAAACCAAAAGGGAGAAATTTAGATTTTAGACTTATTTTGCATTGATGATGGCGCCCAGTGGTTATGCGTTAATTCATTGAAATCCAATTTGGTATCCGAAATTGAGACCTTAAAACAATAAAGCCAATAAGATCTTGCCTAAATCAGTGATGTCAGCATTTTATCGGCAGCGAAATGGGCAGATTGAGCCAGACAGCAGCCTGCTACACAAGACCTCTTGAGAGCCATAACAACCCACAGTTGCTTTCCTGTATTTGAAGTATTCTTCTTATCTAATTTACAAAAATGAACACATGTCTTGTCCTCCAACATGGCTATGAGATGGATCAACCAAACATTCCCCAAGGAAAAGTGAGCTACTTAGTACAGTTTTCAGAATAGCCAATATGATGCTCAGCTTCAGCACAATAAACAGTATGGAACGTACTAGCAAATATGACTTTACTTCACTCAAGTTAAATGCTGGTGTGGTCCTAAATCTTAAAAATCACAGCTAACTACTGTCTGCCCAGCGTGTCAAATCCAACAGTCTGGTCACTGGCTGTACACCTCCAAGTTTGATGACTTCTAGTGCTCCTCCTTTCTCCTGTTTTAGGGAGGTAGGTTTAGTAGGTGCATATTGTTATTGGAAGGTTGCTGGTTCGATTCCCATGGTCTGCATGTCAAAGTGTCCTTGGGCAAGATACCGACCCCCAAACTGCTCCTGATTTGCTGGTCAGCACCTTGCATGGCAGCCACCACCATCAGTGTATGTATGAATTAGTATAAATACGTTTCTTTGGACAAAAGACCCATCCGGACATGGACTCCACTAGACCCCTGAAGGTGTGCTGTGGTATCTGGCACCAAGATGTTAGCAGCAGATCCTTTAATCCTGTAAATTGTGAGGTGGGGCCTCCATAGATCGGACTTGTTTGTCCAGCACATCCCACAGATGCTCGATTGGATTGAGATCTGGGAATTTGGAGGCCAAGTCAAATCCAGTCAAAAGTCATTTTTGTGCTCCTCAAACCATTCCTGAACCATTTTTGCTTTGTGGTATGGCGCATCATCCTGCTGAAGGGGAATACCATTTCCATGAAAGGGTGTACGTGGTCTGCAACAATGGTTAGGAAGGTGGCATGTGTCAAAGTAACATCCACATGGATGGCAGGACCCAAGGTTTCCCAGCAGAACATTGGCCAAAGCATCACACCGCCTCCGCTGGCTTGCCTTCTTCCCATAGTGCATCCTGGTGCCATGTTATCCCTAGGTAAGTGATGCACATGTACCCGGCCATCCACGTGATGTAAAAGAAAACGTGATTTATTGTGCCCATTGTTGGCACTTTTGGTGGTGGACAGGGATAAGCATGGGCACCCTGACTGGTCTGTGGCTATGCAGCCCTATATGCAACAAACTGTGATGCACTGTGTATTCTGACACCTTTCTATCAGAACCAGCATTACGTTCTTCAGCAATTTGAGCAATAGCTGCTCATCTGTTGGATTGGACCACACGGGCCAGCCTTCGCTCCCCACGTGCATCAATGAGTCTTGGCCTCCCATGACCCTTCGCTGGTAACCCTCGGTTCCTTCCTTGCACAATTTTTGATAGATACTGACCACTGCAAAACAGGAACACCCCACAAGAGCTGCAGTTTGGAGATGTTCTGACCCAGTCTTCTAGTCATCACAATTTGGCCCTTGTCAAACTTGCTCAAATCCTTACACTTGCTCATTTTTCCTGCTTCTAACACATCAACTTTGAGGACAACATGTTCACATGCTGCTTCATATATCCCGCCCACTAACAGGTGCTATGATGAAGAGATAATCCGTGTTATACCATAGTCTGGGGGAATACTCGATTCTGATTGGTTGGAGGGTGTCCATTAACCCCGGATATACAGACACCTACTAAGTAGTTCCAGTCAAATCTGTCTGTTTACCGTTCTAAATCAATGCGCTCGCTGGCGTATCAAATCTGAATATTTTATTTCCAACACTGAGTGGAGTCAATCAGTCTGAACACCACAAGGTGGCGACTGTAACACACAAGCTGCAGAAAGTACACTTCCCCTCTAAATTTACTGATATGCAAATAATCTCACATCCTGCTCGCTGTTCAGCTCTCTACTTCAGGCTGCGGCCACAGTAACATTACGCACGGCCAATCATTTTGACGGCCCCTTATACATTTGTTCGTGAAAATCATGATATTGATTTGGGGACAATGACATGACTGGTTAGCTAGCTGGTCTTGTTAGCTAGCAGACTGTCAAATTGTATTTACTGTCTGTCAACCGTACGCAATGTTATTGACTGTGAATCTTGCTAGCATAGCGTTAGCTTTCTGGCTCATCGCCGAGCGGACTAGAATATCTCCCATTGCCAAGTCGTATCTAAGGTCCGTCCTATTTACTGGAGGAGTGAACAACGTCTCCGTTGCATAATAATCTTACAGGAGAGTAATGATTGTTCCAGGTATTAGTCAAACCCTCAGGCGTTACCAGGGAAACGTAGTTATGGCTTGTGAAAAACTTTATATTTTGACTGTAAATGGCATGAAAATATAAATTAATGGTCTTAATTTCTTTTCTTTGGTAAGTGACCATGGCATAAGCAGGATAATGCCCTTCGAGGTGTCTATAATCAGGAGTTAATGGTCTTCGCGGAGGCAAACATTAATAACTTCATCTGCTACTGTGTAGTTTCAGCTACAGCAAGCTCAAGGGGGTCTAGAACTCCCAAATTGGTTTACAGCCACAATTAGTGGAGATGTTGCAAGCCTGGTGAGGGCGGCACACATACATGTATGTTTATTAAATGTGTATTCATTCTTATAGTTTGTCTCCACCTGACACTGTGGAGTCCAGCTTTCTGGGAACCATCACACCCCAAGTAGGAGCAGAACACAGAACACTTTCTTCACCAAGAAGACTCAGCAGAAGATTATAGCGGCTGAAGAAGTCTGAAGTGCCAAAGTCAGTGACAGTGCACTTCTACACCACCGTTCATCCATCCTCACGTCCTCCATGACCATGTAGAATGCTTCTGCCACTCACAGGGATAATTATAACAAATAATAAGTATCCATACGTAATTGAATCAACCGTCAAACATAAATTAATGTTAAACTTTTAGCAACAGCTTGATACATTAATGTTTATTTGGTTGTTTGTCAATTCAGACCTTGTTTGGTTTTACCCAAATTGATATAGTTATAGGTCCACTTGGTATCTGATCAAATTATTTGACAGAGGATCATAATATTTTATGTCACTTTAACATTTCAAATTGTGGCGGAAGCTGCAACCAAATCACAATAGAAACATTTTAAATTTGTAAGCGTAATAATTTGGCAATGTGACTGTGTTTGTTCTACAACCAGCTCTCAGGTGAAGGGGCTACAGTAAAATGTCTATGTGTGTCTGACTGCAGGCTTTGCTGTGCTGAAATAGGAGAGCAGGGCACAGTAATAATGGCACCAGTTCAATGACATATAAATCAGTGTTTTCTCCCTGCCACAAAGATGAGGATGTCTGACACACACACACACACACACACACACACACAAACTGTTGCCGACCAAATGTTGATGACCAATACACGCACATTTTTGTGATGGGTTGTTGCCCATTTGTAGGTTAGCACACACACACACAAATACACAAACACACACGCACACACACACACACACACACACAATTACTGTGCATCAACACCATTGTTAGCTTGTCTGCACTCTGGACATGACCTCATCAAGACAGCACACATGAGTAAGTGACAAGTTGGGAGACTGTGACTGATCATGCAAATAAAGCACATAAATCAAAGGTGAATTAAATAATATTATCAATGTTTATTAAAAGCTGATTTTTAAGGCTGAGACTTTATGTATGCACTGATCAAGTTCCATTACTTTGCAGTGGCAAATTGCAAGTTTACTGCCTTTAAAGGAGACATAAGCTCGTTTTCAGGTTCATAGTTTTCCGTTCCGTTCCGTTTTTCCGTGAGGGTCGCCGGGATGTTTTTGCCCCCCTTTTCAGAGGGGGTTACCGGGGCCAATTCCAGTTAGCTCTATGGGCGAAGGCCAGGGTACACCCTGGATGAGTCGCCAGCTCATTGCAGGACCCTTACTGATGGCAGAGGCTGCCACACAAGGTGCCAACTGCACATCAGGTTCATAGTTTTATTTTGGGTAACTTCTAAAATTGGTTTACATGCTTTAGTGCTCATAAAACAATTCAGTTTTCTCATACTGTCAAGTTCTGCAGCACTGTATTCACCCTCTGTCTGAAATGCTCTGTTTTAGTTCCTGTTTCTTTGAAGCCCCACCTCCTAAGCAGCCAATATCAATATTTACTGGTTAGGGCTGTTTCTGAAGTGGGAGATCTGTATCTGAAAGTTTTGCGCGGAACTCTTGATAGCAGTTTGCATTATTGACATTTTGCTGCCTGTAAGAGCCAAGAGTGCATGAAAATTGCGTGTTCCAAGTTCACCGCAAAAAATAAAAGTGGACACTGTAAATCAGCATTTCATTGCATTCATTCTCCCTCCAACCAGCACAAGACCCATGCGCTTTATATGCCAGGAGACTATAGCTGTGATGAAGATTTCCAATTTGAAACGGCATTATGAGAATTTTGAAGAGACCTTTCCTTAAAGTTCAGAGGTAAGAACAACAAAAATTAATGCACTGAAACTGTCATATCAGGCTGCAAGCAGGATTCTTGTCACATCTATGACAAAACAACAAAAAGCTACAGTACTCACTTAGAGACTTAGAGACTTTCTTTTATTCAAAGTTATTTGTTGTCAAAATGGAAATAGCATTATATTTTATTTTATTTTAGTTCATATTTTTGTTGTTGTTTTGAAAAAAAAGACATTCTGTTTTGAAAATACACACACACATATATATATATATATATATATATATATATATATATATATATATTAGGGCTGTCAAACGATATTTTTTTTTAATCGCGGTTAATCCCATTTTGTCCATAGATAACTAGCGATTAATCGCAAATTAATCGCAATTTTTTGGCACATTTTTTCTGTTCTAAATAAATCTTAATGTATTTTTTCATGTTGTTAATACTTTTTAGAAACTTCTCTCCTCCCAGAAGTTCACTTATGTACCTGTCATACAAGTGAAAAAGTACTTCAGTTAGGAACCTGATTCTGTCTGTCTGTCTCTCTATCTCTCACACACACACAATCACCCTCTCTCTCTCCAGGACTGTCGCCAACCTCCTCAGCTTATCTGTTGTTGGCATGGTGACTTTGGTCTCATGTAGGGATGAGCTTGCGTTGGCTTGCAAATGATATTTGAGACTCGACGTACTTCAATGGTAACTCATTTCATGTCGACAGTACGTGCAGATAACTTTTGTCCGACCATCTGGCAATGTTTTGAAAGTGAATTTGCCATTCATAAGTCCTTTCTCCATTTCCTTTCGCTTTCGCTTTTCAGTCCACCGTGTTTTTACCGAACCGCCAACCCTGCTTCTTCTTCTGATTCCCTTTCTTTCTGTTCCATAAATCATACAATGCGCGTTTCTTTTTCTTTTTTTATACAGAAGAGGATGTTGGGTTAACGCGTTATGAATGTGCTAACTTTGACAGCCCTATATATATATATATATATATATTTATATTTATATTTATGTATTTGTAGGAACAGCAGTGCATTATCTGCATAGAGACTGTTCTTGTGACATGTGTGAAGTGTTTGGGTTATTAAAAGTGGATGTTCTGATAAATGGCTGCTTTATAGGTTTCATTGCAGAAGGTTATAATGGTGGCTGAAATCATTCCAAGGTATTTAGGGGATTTGATTTTGAGCTTCTTTTGTGAAATCTGAAAGCAACAACATGCTAGACAACCCGAGTTGTGCTGGGCAAAACCAAATGTACATTTGGGAGGGTGGATCACACACTTGTGTTTTCCTTACCAAACAAGAATAAATTGAAAACGAATAGAAACAACAAAAGACGAATCAGTTGATGGTCAATTAAGGGGGGAAGTATTTAACATGTTTTCTACTGTATATGGGGGCACACAATCCTCCCAAAGAATGCATTGTTATGCTCTACCCAAATAGCAAACAATGTCCAACACCAGACACAATCATCCGGCCCACATACCACATAATTGATGGCACTTTGGCTGTCTACCCTTTGGCCAGAACCGACCCAGGTCTTGGCCAGATCACGCCCAAGAATAGAAATGAACTGTGGCCCAGATTTGGGCCAGTTCTTGTTTACATGGTTTGCTGTTTGCTGGCATGTGGCCAAAGTATGCCCTGCTTGTGGCTCAGATCCAGCAAACAGGAGTGGACTGCCCATCATTCCATGTGGTATGTGGGCTGAAATGTGTCTGGTGTGAGCCAGATCTGGGTCACAACAATGTTGTTACTTCTTATAGCTGCAACAGCTCCATGAAAACATTTGACCAGTGATTAGGGCTGTCTGTTTGAATGCTTAAGGATGGTCTTCTTGGCAATAGTAATTTAGCCCTCATTTGATAGGACAGCTTATAGAGACCGTCAGGAAAGCGGGGAGAGTGGTGGAAGTTAAATTGAGAATGATAATAAAGAGAAAAGAGTGCTTCACCCAAAGCTGATTCATAATAATAAAAAGGTTATACGTTTTCTTTTTATTAATTTGTTAATGTTTCATTTGAAATGCACAAACATGAGCTTTGCCAAACGCAAAGAAATACTGGCAACTTCTTTCCACAAAATCTGTATGAATCTTCTAAAAACCTCCGTTCTGTGTTATACTGGACTCTTTAACAGGTCTACATTGCATTATCTGTCTGTACGGGAATATCTATATATGTTTTTTTTCTTATTTGTATTGTATGTGTAGAACAGAGAGCGATGTAATGCATCAGTAGCGGACAGTAACAGTGCTTTGGAGCTGTGAATACAGCCTTGCTTCTCCCTAATCCTGTCTGTATCTGAATCTCTTACTCTCCATCTCCCTCTGTCTCTTTCCGATTCTGATGCTGTGTAAGTCTGTCGGCAGACATCAGCTCGGCTCTGTTCCGTTGTCTTGTGCTATCATGGGGGGATTCTCAGGGGATCCCGTGTTCACATCACTCTTCTACTCCAAGCACTACAAGAGTGCCTTGTTTGTACACATACAAAAGTGCTTGTCATTTTTATTGTTTGCTGTTGTTTTTGCAAGTGATGTTTTCTCCTCTTTGGTGCTATCTCCTCTTTTATTCTCTGTCGTCTGGGCTCTGCTGTCTTTCAGTCTGTCTGTCGGTGGATTGCCGTCCTTTTCCGTCCGCTTCAAATTCAAACTCATGATGATTTTGCCTTCTTCTTTGTCAGTGGTTGCCTTTGACTGAGGCGGCAGGCGCGGATGTTTGGTAATGGCCACTTAGAGTAATCAATGGGCCTCTTTGAAGTTGTGAGATGAAAGAGGAGTTGGACAGCTAATGTGTGCCTGTCCTGTGACGTGAACAGCATGGCAATGCCTGCATGCTTTGAAGGCGCACGGACGGGTGCATCAGGTTGGATTTATCCCACACTGAAAACTCACCTCGGCTGCGGAGCTGGCACAATGGCAAGTGGCAGTCGCTCTTTCACTTTCTTGTACATGCACGTAGATACACACACATCCCCCCGAAAGACACGCACGCTCACTTTCTGTGTCCTCGTCCCTCATCCTCCGCCTTCCTCCCTTTCACCCTGTTTTATATATCTGTCACATCGGCGTTCCTCCTATGCAGCTCGTGCCAGCTCTCATTCCACGGTCTCCCTCAGAAATGTGTTCAAGTAAACATTTCACGCTTGCTTATGCTAAAGGGAAGTGGCAGCGGCAGGTATGTGACAGGCAGAGAACTGTCTGTGCCCAGGGCTGCCACTGACAAACCGAGCCCCTCTTCTTTCCATGCTGCTTTTATATTCCAAATAATGGGTACGTGTGATTGGAGGAGAGCATTTGATGATACATTCGGCCTATTCATCAAAATGCTCTGAGAGAACACCCCCAGTGAGGGAAAAACAAAGCAGTGCTGCTCATGATTGTAATGTAAATGATTTGTGCTGAAACGAAAATGATCATAGCGGGAGCGGTGCACTACAGTATATGCAGCTGTTGCATTTGACTCATTTCAGCGCACTATCAATCCCGCGCATCCCGATTCGCTCAGCAGAAAGCGAGTGAAGCATGTCCTTTGAAGCAAAAGGAGCAAAGGGGGAAACAAAATGAAAACATTTACAGAGTGGGATCATTTCCCATAACCACCAGCGGTCTTTGAACATGATCCATGGTCAAAAGCCCCTCCAAGGAGAAAAGATGGGGATGGTTTCTGGGCATTATAAGCCTCCCCTGTGCGCGCACACACACACACACACACACTCAGTGCAGTACACAGGAGGTGGGGGGAGGCAGGGATATGTACAGGAAGTGATCTTAGATGCTGCAACCCTCTTCCCCTCCCTCCGGGGGGCTGTTAACTTACTGCAGAGCTCTTTGCTGTGGTTGAGATGGTATATGTTTGCTGTGTGTGTCAGGAGGTTAAGACACCAACTGCAATGACTGGTACTCTTCTCTCCTCCGACTCTCTTTCTTTGTGTCGTGTAGCCTCACCAACATGCTCCTGTAACCTAAAACAAATGAACTGAACATAAATGTTCAGACAGACTTCACAACCAGCAGGAGCTCTGTCTTTGAGCCCGTAGTTTGTCGGTCTCCTCTGCTTATTGGAGGTGATGTAAGGCAAATGTCTAATTTATAAAGAAACTGGACATTTCCCTAATGCTGTGATAATCAGCCAACATATGAATTAAGGTCTGTTTCTCTGTGTCCTGTCCCTAATTTACAGCAAAACAATCCAACTTACACTGAATATAGTACACAAAGCTATGTGTTGTTCCTGGGACATTTCCAACAATAAATCCTTGATATTTTTTTTTTATTGCTTAAGTCAAAATACACAACCTCAATGTTATACAGAAACCTCTTTTGTATAATGAATGTGTCATTTCTCCATGTATAAATGCAGATTCCGTTGCCTTTATATAGCTGTTATCATATAAAATTACCGGCCATCCATCTCTTGCAAGCATTGCAAATACTTTATCAGCTGGCTTTGCTAAAGTTGCGCATGAAAATACAAAACAAAATTATATTTCCAGACGTATGGAGTACTTTCAGCCTTTGATCATGCAGAAATTAATGAAATATTCAGTTATGTTACTTACAAAACTGAAGAGCTTTGAGAGGAAATGAGAAACGCTAGCGCTTTCAAAGTGTCTAAATACTTCCTCACTGTCTGAGGCTTAAACTGTTTTGGCAAAAGTGAAATACCAATCTAACCCCTTTTTGACCATGGACTAATAAAAACAGCTTTTGTTAGTCGCCGTTACAAGATATAGTCCATGAGAAAGACTTAAAGTTTCCTCTTTTGACACTGCCTCTTAGCTCTGTCTGCATATATTACAGGTAAAATCTACTACCAGGATGCACGCCATTTAATGTTTGCACGCGTGTTAATCCGTGAAAAATTGGTGCGACTCTTATCACAAATGCTGGTTTGTTAAAAGTAAAAAATAAAAGCCTATATGCACATCCTAGCCAAGGTTAAATCCAGAGAAAAGACTGTAAGAGCTCAATCTATAAATAAAAGAGGAGTTTACTGAAGGGACACTTTTTGGTGTCCCCCTTTTCTCTGCCGTCCTTAATCAGAGACTCTTTAAGTCGTTGGTTTGATCCTGCTTCTTTTTCCCCTCTCTCTGGTAAGCTGCTCTGTGTAAAATATCTCTGCGCCAGTAACACCACAAAGGCTTACTTATCTGGGCATTACCTATTAAAGGTTTAAACCCCCGCGTCTCTGATAAACACTGCCTATAAGGCTTTTATCTCCCCCCGGCCTTATCACACTCTTGAAGGTCCTTCTCCCGAGGCGCAGTAATTTGTTTAATTAAAGTGTCATTTTGGGAGGGAAATATAGCCACGACTATGGAGCCAAATGCAAAGAAGTTTAGCAGTGTGTTGATGTTGAGCATTCCTTCACTTCCCTCTGCCTGCCTTTCATTCTTTTTCTCTCCTTCTCCCAGTCTTTGTCCACAGCTTAGATTTAGATTAACTCACTGTTTTGGTTTTTTTTGTGTGTGTGTGTGTGTGTGTGTGTGTGTGTTTGATAATTTTTTTTATTCTTCCAGATATTTCCAGATAGCAGCCATGGCAGGCGGCAGGCGAACTCGGAAAAAGAAAACAGAATCAAATGTAGTTTGAGAGCATCTCCCCCCCCCAGCTGCTATCTAAATGGAGCCCTGGGAGGATTGGCTTTCTGGCCCTGAAGCTAGTGTTGTCAGCACTTTGGGCGATTTGTGTGTGATTTCATTAGGAACCAAAATAACAGCCAGATGAAGAGGAAAATAGCGTATGCAAAGTGCTGCCGTAACGCCGGTGCAGTATGTGCTCTTAACACTCGCAGTCACTCTCACATCCAAACTGCCTCTCAGGAGGACATAAAGCATTCCATCACTGCGCACATCCAGGACACGAACACTCATTTGTTTGTAGATAAACGCATGAATTTCTGCTTCCTTTTTTTGTCATTTCTGTTGCTGTTTTTGCATGATGACAGAAATACAACTGAAATCAATATTGAGTGACGTTTAAGAATTAAATGATTTAACAAAATATTGTTTTAATTTATCATAAAAGTATTTATTTCTCACTGAGTTAGATTAATTTGTTTTCCTTTCAGAATATATTTTTGTGTCCATCAGTAAGAGAAGGTAAATTTATGGTTAACTGAAGTATCATAAACATCAGTTGCAATAACTGGTTTATAAAGCATTTCATTGATGTTCAAAATGAAATAACCATCACTGTTAAATTACTATAAATTTACTGTGACGGTTCTTAAAAAGTGTAGCCAAACAAACACCACCCCAACATTTAACAACATAATTACACCAAAATGCAAGTGACACACTCATATCACAAGGAATTGTTCAACAGAGCCATGCTGAACGTGTAAAGGATCTCTGGGCATGGGATGTCCACAAAGTTGGTGCCCTGTACCTCCATCCTGATGGCAACAACTCATACAAAATAGTTCTGGGTTCAATAAGGTATTGATGATTGATATTGATCAATTGATAATTAAAGGTCAGTAATCAATTTTTAAGAGAATAAAGAACAGCTACTGACTAAACCAAAGCTGTTTACATCATGTTGAATAACATTTTGCGCACATAACATAGAAGTGCTTTTGGTGTTCAATAAAAAAACAGTCTCTCCCTATCTAGGAGGGGCCAAATGTTTGACATGACACATTGATAAAAACTAAATGACTTCAGGCATTGCACATGCGACAAATGATCAACATCTGCTGTGTGTATTTTTCACCAAAATCCCACCCATGATAGCTGCTCTGCTGTCTATTGCCTGAATACAACATTGTTTAAAAAAAACTTTTGTACCTAGTTTTTGTAACTTTCAATGATGAATGTCAACAATTCAATGCACGCCCACTTTTCCCTTTGGCCTACGCATAATTTATCTCTCTGCTTTTTCGTAAAACGGATGGAATTTTCCTCTTAAGGCGCAGGTGCGACAATTTCTCTTTCTTCACCACAAATCGGCTTTCAGGTAACGATTAGTTTTGACCTTGTAATGATAACAATATTAAACTTAGCAAAAACACTAAATAAAGTGAATCCCTTTTACCATATACACTGACATTATAGATCAACAAGTAATGTAAGGTAATTGTTTGGTCCATAAATTCAAGCTCATAAGCCTTTAGAGACTTAACCAGCACCCTCATCTTATCCCTGTTTAAAGACAGCTGATAGTCTTCTACACCTCAGGTACTGGGGTCAGTTATGCCTCCTCTTTTTTTTTCTTCTTTTTCTTTTTCTTTTTAGGGGCTCTCTTCTGGGCTTTTTCAACATTTACACCAAATAAGGTGACAACATCAACCTCGGCTGTGTAACCACATCCTCCAGTGAACACAGCAACGGGGCATGAGAGTGAAAGATTTATGAGCTGTTGCATGCAGACACAGCGGTGAGCTGTGTTCAAAAGGAGGAAAAAGAAAAGAAAAAATTAAAACAAAAAAAAAAACAGAATGGAGGCTCAGAAAGATCAAATGGCAGTGCGTGATAGGGCATGAAAAACGACTCAGCGGGCTCATAAATTAATGGCAGACAGGAATGTTGTCATTATCCACACAGGGGCCCCAGGACAGAAAGGTGTGGCACCCAGATGGTGGGGGAGAGGTAGCTCGGGCCAAGTTTGAGTAATTGATGACTTAAAAATAAACCGCTAGCATTCATCTTGGGAGGGATTGAAGAAAGATTGCCTAACAACACAAACACATAGCATCCAGGTCAAGAGCACTTCTACAAGTTCCTTGCAAAAGTTTAAGTGAGAAGCATTTTGGAAGAAATGGGGGCAGAAAGGAGACTCGTCTTTTTGAGATCCATATACATTCATCCATTGTTTTTCATACAAGACATGCCCATCTTTTAAATGATATATCAAAATGCTAATGAGCCACACACTGGCTACTGTATATTCTCATACACTCATGGACTCAAGTCAGTAAGCAGAGTAACCACAGCCATGGTTTTCCAGGACAGTCCAACACTCGTGAGCGCTTCTGGCTTCCCCGATCTGAAATTACATGTTTACAAAAACAAGTTTGAGGCAGCAGAGATAACTATGCATACTGTGGAGCTTATTGTGTCATGTAAATGTACAAAGCATTCAATTAATATATCATACAAAAATTAGGTCCCCATTGTTTTCTTGACTTGAAAAAACCCAAATGATGGACATGGCAAGACAAAAACAGAAAAAACAGACTTCCTCTGTCAGCATTGAGAACACATGCAGCCCTCTCTATCTTCCTCCCTTCTCTCTTTTTTTTCCTTCTGTCCCTCTTCTGTCCTCCGGCAGCTGGCTTACAAGGCTGCAGGTGTTGTTGTGATGCTGCCTTTTGAGGATTTGTCCCTGCGACCTGTCTGAGGATGGAAAAATGTTTATGTGCTCTGGTACATTGTATCCTCCTTACATTCTGTTTCTGTCAGGGTAGAAACAGCTCTGAAACATTTATTTAAATCACTGAACTCTACGATATTCTGGGAAGATCAAGAGGATTTCTTTCTTAGTGTATCATTGAAAAGTATTTTATGGAGAGATAAACTGGTGTTAGAGCAACAGATTGGAAATAAAATATAAATGTACAGTACAAGTGATGAAGTCTTCTACGAGCTTTCATTTCGCCATATACAAGCCAGTTAATACGAAACAGCGAAACTCCAAACTAGAGAGGGGGATATGGAGGGCTAAATTATGCAAGAGAAAAATAATTAAGCAGATCTGTGTAAGTGTGAGCCTGTAGGAGCTAAATGTAAAATCTGTCTGTCGTCTCCCTGTGATTGGCTATCTCTGAGATATGTTTTTAAAGCCCTGACGCGTTATTAATAAAACAAACTCTAATAGAAATATCATTGGGCTTATTTTTCAATCAGGCCCAGCATCACTGCAATCCGCAAAGCGTGACATTAATTAAAGATTGATGGCCGGGCCGTTCATCTGAGCCGCTGTTGATCCGGTAATTAAAATGACAAAAAAAGATTTATTTATAGAAATTTTCCAAACTTGTTTCATTTCCTTGTCAACGGGGCCTGATTTTCTGTCTTTTAATGTAGAGAGGGGATTGCGCGTGTTTTGCATATGCCTCTTTCTCCGCTCCCGTTGACGGACGCTGTCAGAACGCGCTGGGATTTGTGTGCATGGGTTCAAGCCGCTAAGGCAAAATGGAGGCTCAGAGATCGATGGCCGATGAGGCATCGCGTGCACTGGGTTCACCCCGCTCAATCAAACTTTTCAAAGGGATGAAAGTGAAAGTTTGAATGACCTTAGTTCAGCAGTTATTCAGAAAGAAAAGCAAATACAAATGAAATAGCTTTGCATTTTTATTTTGGTAAAGTAATTATGTAGTCTCTTGGAGTTTGACAAGGCTTCTAATGAGTTCTCCCAGGACCTCCCTTTTATTTGTTTGTTTGTTATTTTTAAGCTTGATTAAGTCCCCTTGTATTTAGCAAGCACAATCAAATCAAAGGGGAGGAAGATTAACTGTGTACATTTCTCCAACATCTTTAAGAAGGTGTAAGTATGCTGCCTTTTTCTTTGTGCTGTACACTATTATCCCTCCTGCTGTATTCAGTAGCCTTCTGTTGTGTATGTGTGGGCTACTCCACTCCATACAGTGAAACACAAGACACACAGCGATTCATGTTCAAGTTGAACCTGTTTTTGGGTAAAAAAAAACAATTTAACTGACAGGGTCACTGAGCTTCCCTCTCCTCAGTCTGATATTTCTCCAGCTGACAGAGGGCAGCGTTGGTGGAGGCCGTTTGCTGGGAAAGGGAAGATTCTGGGATTGTACAAGTGCGATACAAAAATCAGACTAAACAAACCTATACATGTGTTTTTCAGAAATCTATTGATTTTAAGTCACACTTATAATAATCAAAAGGGGTGTTATTTCATATTTTTGTAGAGTAATTGAGTTTTTATTGCATCTGTTTTTCTCATAATAATAATTTCCACTTTTTTTTATTTGGATCAATTTTATCCAAATAGCAGCGATAAGGTTCTGCTCCATCAAAACTATATAGACATGAATGAATTGCAAGTAATAGTAACACAACAGATAATAATATTTTTTTTACCATCTTTATTGTGTTTTCCTCTGTGTAAAGGTTCACTTGCTAGTCTTTTGAAGACTAACTAACTGTGTTGTGATTCCAGTGCTAGATAAAACTTGGCCTATCAAAATAATATCTTCATGTATCTAAATTTGTATGAAATGGTTTGACAAAACAGAGCATAGAATAAAACAAGACATGTAAAAAAAAGATCTGCGATCACTGGCTCGTTTTTTCGAATGCGTCTTAACTTTCTCAATGAGACAGAGGTAGACAGCCCATTGTAAACTCTCTGCACTATACAAACCAATGAATCAGGGGCAGAAACATCTAGACAAAGTGAATTAATGGCACACACATATCCGATTTGTTAAACTCTCCACTAGCTCTGCACACAGTCCTGTACCACCCGTATCTGGCCCATATAGTTCTACATGGCAAGCAGCCCAATTTCACTGCCTGCCGGTGAAATGTATTTCCATGAGAAACTACTAGATACACGATTTGGCACCAGCTTAGGACCCAAGAGAAAGAGGATGAAGGGGAAAGAGATGTATTAAATGATTATAATGACTGATGATATTACCTATTTCCACAAAAAATGACTTCAATAGTGTAATGGTCAAATGGCGGGTAAGGATGACAGAATTATTAAAAGAGAAAGAATTGAGTAATTCCAGCACATTTATCAATCTGCACATCACAGCCTCACGTTCAGTTAATATACTGTATATTGTAAATCTCACTGATCCCACGGAGGTCTCTTTTATATTTCTTTATATTTCTATCCTATTAAGTCACAGGCTTTGGAGTGCAAGTTAATTTCAGATCCAAGATGGCAACAGCAAGGGGGGAGGGGTGTGAGGTAAAAAAAAATGAGGGATTCTTAATCTGTTTTTCTCTCTCTCTCTCTCTCTCTCTCTGTCTCTCTCTCCATATATATATATATATATATATATATATATATATTTAAGATGTGGAAAATACAACAGGCCTTGCACAGGCATAGATAAATGGGATCTGGCCTGCACCATCTCTTCCCAGTGCTGACATGATAAATACATAACGTGCTTCATGATGAATGCTCTTTATAATATGTGGCTGAGATAAGATTCTAGTATTCATATTTTTCTATCATGTTAATGTGTGGAGATAAAGCCTTGCATCTGGTGTGTTGTCTGGGGCCAGTAGGCCAGCCCACTGCTCTCAGTTGGTGGATGAATGGATGGAGGTGTGCTGAGATGGAGACATCAGGAAATGCAACTGCAGCTGGTGTGAGCCTTTTGTTAGGCCACAGACTGCTTCGTCTTCTAGTGCACCCTCTGTCTATTGCCATGGGGGACACTACTACAAGTATCGCTGCCATTACCACTGTTAGTGATACCACGACCACAACTGGGAATTACTTTCATTGGCAACATTTCAGCCTAAAAACCCCTTCACAATTGGTCCCTAAAACTAACCATGTAATCGTTAAACATTAACCATTAACCATTGTGTAATGCCCCAATCAAGTATTTTCAATCCAAATCTGATTTCTTTAATATTGGTGATCAGCAGATATGGAGTCTGATACAATACTTACATGTATATTAAATATGCATCTGACACACTGAAATAACAGGGTTAGACCAACAATCTGACATGCTATTGAAATGCACAACACTAAAGGGACGTGACTCATTTTGACTCTTCAGCCCACATTTGCATTTTCATTACTACAGTGCTACCCACTTGAAAGTGTGTCTTTAACTGCTGACGGGCCTGTCTTCAGAAGTTGTCAGAAGATTGTCTGCAAATTATCTTCCTCCCAGCAGAATTATCGAAGAACCGCAACGACAAGGGCTCTGCAATTTCTGTGATTAGCTCATGCCACTTCCTATCAATTCTTCACAATAAAAGTTCATCGTTATTTAGTTACATGAAAACTTTTATGACCATGGAGCAAAACCAGCGACAAAAACAGGGATGCAGGAGAGACACTAAACTTCAATTCACAGAGATTCACTAAGAAGCTAAAAGAGTACTGCGAGCTGAACACACAGACATTTAGAAAATCTTTCTCTCTTGTCTCCTGAAATCGGTCTTGCAATCAAAACACAGGCTCCTTTAAAGCTCCGTTATGTAGTTTGGGGAATCCATTTTAATCAGAAGAGAGATCTTCACTGACGGATTTTTTTCTGTTTTACTTTAAATATATTTGTGCAGACTTTGCCACCTTTCTACCTTCAAACAGTGTTCTGGGGACCTTATTTTCTTTTTATTCTGTTATGGAAAAAATAAATATTTTGTTAGGGCATGCTTTGGTGCTATAGAGAAGGCCCATGTTGGGCTCGGCTCCGCTTAACTCTGTGTGTTAAAACAGGTAGTGGAAGTGTAGCACAGATCAACTTAGCGTAGCCAAAAGGGCAGCGGAAAAACCCTAAGTAAATAGATTTTCTACAAAGTCCTTTTTTTTCCCCGAACACATCAAGTCAACAAAAGTAGTAAAAAAAAAGAAAATTATAATATTTTTAAATCCAAAATATATACAAGGCGATGTGTATGGGGTCCGACACTGACATGGATTATCTCAGTCTGCTGCTCTGGGTTATGACTGCTGTACTGTTCAGCCCTTTTACGGGTCCCAGGTAGAGACACTGGCAGATGTGTGCTGTAAAAAAA
>CAEMYA010001154.1:875200-885943 GCA_903131615.1 Diplodus sargus
AAAAGGGTGTAGAAAACCCCCTCCATTTCATGTTGTTAGCAATGGCACCACATGGAAGAGAAATGCCTCAAGACCTGAGAAAGAAAATAATTTCCTTACACCGCAAAGGTGAAGGCTACAAGAAGATCATCAAAGCTTTACTTATCAGTCAGAATACTGTAGCAAAAGTGGTACAAAAACATAAAGACGTAACTGCAACCATCTCACAGAGACGTCCAGGTCGTCCACGGAAGTTAACACCTCAACAGGAGCGTCTTCTGATGAGAAGGGTCAAAGAAAATCGGCATACAAGTTCACTGCAGTTATCCAAGGAAGTAGAAAGCCAAACTGGGGTGACTATTTCCCCTGACACAATATGGTGTACACTGCAGAGGAATGGCATGCATGGGTGCCGTTCCTGACGGAAGCCTCTCCTAAAGCCCAGGCACAAAAAAGCCCGCCTAGAGTTTGCCAGGGCCCATGCTGACAAAGATGAAGACTACTGGGACTCTATACTTTGGAGTGATGAGACCAAGATAAATGTTTTTGGAACTGATGGCTTAAAAACTGTATGGCGTCGCAACGGTGAGGAATACAAAGAAAAATGCATGGTGCCTACAGTGAAACATGGTGGTGGCAGTGTCCTTATGTGGGGTTGCATGAGTACTGCTGGTGTTGGGGAGCTGTGTTTCATTAGTGGTATCATGAATTCACAGATGGTTTGCTCTATACTGAAAGAAAAGATGCTACCATCACTCCGTGCCCTTGGTCGTCGTGCACTTTTCCAACATGACAATGATCCTAAACACAAGGCCACTGTTGGATTTTTGAAGAAGAATGGTGAAAGTGATTCAGTGGCCAAGTATGTCTCCTGATCTGAACCCAATTGAATACCTTTGGGGAATTCTGAAGAGACAATTTGAGCATCACTCTCCATCCAGCATCCAGTCTCTAAGGCTACGTTCACAGTTGCAGTTACAAGTGACCTGAATCCGATTTTAACGCTCATATGTGACCCATAGCTGATTTGCTTTTGACAGTGTGAACAGCACAAGTCGCATTGAATCTGATATTTTCTAGTCAGATTCAGGCCACATTTAAATGTGGTACTGAATCGGATACGTATCATATTTTTTTGAATGCAACCGCAATCTGAACAGCCAGGTCGTATTTAATGCAACTTTGACGTCATTCTGAACCACGCTGCACTGTTTTGTAAATGAATGACAAATAAAGTTGATTGAAAAAAAAGTGTGACACAGGCGGGAGCGAGCGGGATCCATGAACATAATCAAAACAAACATGGAGGACAGCAGTGAAGCAGGCGGCCAGTGGAGGGACAGTGAGGTTTTAGATCTCCTCTTCCTCCTTTGTGATATCACCCGCTCACAAATTTGCCGGCTGCCACCACACACTGTTTTTAGCATTAAGCCAGGCAGTCCCACGTTACCGGTTGCTGTTGCCACGTTCGCTTCTGTAAACAATGCTGTGGCGTGATGTCATCAATGATTAACTGCGCATGCGGCTCACTTCAGGGGCGTGAGCTGTTCACACAGCAACCCGTAGACAGGCCGCATTTAAAGAGGTAACAGCCAAACAAAAAATCGGATTTGAGCAATAAATCGGAATTGTGCATTAAGACCTGCAGTGTGAACGTAGCCTTAAAGAGATAATTCTTGAAGAATGGGAAAAAGATTGATGTCGTAAAAAAGTTTCCAACTTGTTCATTCCATGCCTGGAAGACTTGGTGTTGTCATTAAAAATCATGGAGGCCATACAAAGTACTAGATTTAGTAGTTTTTGTTGTGGGGTGTACTCATTTTTGCGTCACCCTTATTTGAGTAAAACTGAAAAATGTGTAATCTAAGTTATGTTATTGACCTTACTTTCATGTTATAAGTTTCACAGATGTTATATGAAACTTATATATATTCAACATTTTGGAAATTGTTTTTGTGTTCATTGAGATATTGTTTAAAATGGTACTTTTCAAAGGGGGTGTACTCATTTACGCTGAGCAGTGTTTATAAACTTGAAGAAACACTGTAAAAAACAAATTCTTAACAATTTAGGCCTTCTTGTTCATGTCCAAAACATATTTGCACATACTGTGGGCCTACAGCCAGGAAGAGATCCAGACATCAAACAGACAAATGCATTCAATGCCATCTCTAAATTAATGGGCTCTTTCTGCCTCCAAGAACACACCCGTTTGGCTGTTATTCTATTTATTTATCGCCACCTTAACATGAGTTAGGGTTAGTTATTTTAGAGCCCCCCACAGAGCTTAGGTCATAACTTGAACCCTGCTAATTACTAAAAATGTAGTGATCCTGGTACACCATGCTAAATACTGTATATCCAAGAAGTGTTTTATTGGAGAAGGTGGGAAAAGCTAGTGCAACTGAGGCGCTTTCTTCCTGTTGAAAAAACTGAATAACTCTGATTTCTGTGGCCCTGGTAGTCTACTGGTCAACAAGAGGGAGGAGATTGGTGGGACCTGTGCCTCCGGTCGAGTGCCCGCTCTCCGCTGTCCTCCACTATCGACACCCCTGTGTGCCCTTGTATCCTGCTGGACAGCCAGGAGGGAGGGAGGTCAGTGGGCCACAATGAATTTACTGTTTAATCATACTATTTCCTAAACATATTTTCAGTGGTTGTCTGGTGTTTTCTTTTGCTGTAGTTTTTCCTGAAAGCACCCCCTAATATTTCAATCATAATAAATCAGACCACCCCCTTTTCCACACAATGCTGATCAATCAACTACATTTTACTCACTTAGGAGTTTTTTTTATATATATATATATATATATATATATATAGATATAGATATAGATATATATATATAGATATAGATATATATATATTTCACTTAATTTGCTTCCCTTGAAAAATCTCTCACCATAGTTTCATGGATTGTTATCATCCTGTTGCGTCAAATGCGAAGGTGCGACAAAAGCTCTCGACCAAATAGGTCCATGAAAGTGCAGGATTTCACAATGGCAGGAATTCAGAGGCTATAAACAGGTACATTTTCTCTAATAAGCCTGCCGTCTTTCTTACCTTTTTTTTCAAATTACTCCTTGATGGTTGCCAAATGAATTGTGCAGCCAACCACCACATAAATGCACCCCCGTTAAGCACTCAAGAATTTTGTGATCCCCATTAGCATTCTCCCCGCGTACAAGCTAATTGGGTTTTCCATTAGAATACACTGGGTCTGGTGGTAATGAGTAGAAATGGTAGTGGCACAAAGAGGCTTTTTGCCGGAAATTGCGCGATGCAGTAATTTTCCAAGCATTTTCATATGGCCTTATTGTTATTAAGACAAATTCATAGACAGCATCACAACAGAGGAATGTGATTTAGGGGGCATGTCGCCTGATGTGTGTGTTTTTTGCCAATTCAGGGATGTTATTAATGGATTTCAAAAGGATACGTTTCTCTCAAATCTATTTGGTGCCACCTGAAGTTAAAAGTCCACAGTGACAGCGGTCTTGCTGTTTAGTGGCCATATTATGCTCTCTGTCCTTCACTCTCCCTCCCTCACACACATACATAAACGCGCACACACACGCGCGTGGCCGGACCTGCACAGTGTGATGAGATGACAGCAAGCCCTGGGCTGTCTCTGTTCTTCACTGATGTGAGAGGAAGAATGTGAGATTGTGTGTCCGTGTGTGTGGATGCGTATATGCATATGTGTGTGTGTGTGTGTGTGTGTGTGTGTGTGTGTGTGTGTGAGCGCTGAGGCCTGGGCAGATGACACTTCCATGGCCCAGTGAGACAGGCGTAGCTAGACAGGCGTCAGAAAACACTCAGTCCCCTTCAGAGTCTGCAAACACTTGACACATCCAGGTGTACACACACACGCACACAAACACACACGCGCGCATGCATGACTAAACACATGTGCAAGGTCACACCTACACAGCCATGCACGCAGAGAAAGTCAGATATCCAAATAGGCTTGTTGTTGTTAATGTAATTTGTTAATCAGATGGAATCTAAAAAAAACTAATTTTGCTGGTCTAAGCTGTGCCAAACATGTTTCAAGTGTGTGTTGTTACTATGCAGAATGTGTGTGTCAAGCTCACTGCCTTACCTTAGAGGCCAACAGATGCTGTTAAACTATCTTCCACTCCATTCCTCTTCTTCTTATCATTCCTTCTCACCCCTTCCAAAGCAAAATCAACAAGTGGTACCAAGTGCACTTCCTGTAGACTTCCAATAGTCTTCTATAGATATTGCATATTTGACTTGTTTTGTGTTCAGTATGTAGAAAACAAAGTAACAATATACAGGTAAATGCCTTCTGGCTGCTTCTCCAATAGCTATTATAGATCTTTTTCACTGCCAGAATGTCAGAAAATGTGACGGATGGACATCATTGAAGCAGAGGATTATACTTGGTTGAGAGAGCAATGAATGCGCAACATAAAACCTATGAATTTGTCAGCAAAGGGGTTCATGTAGATCTGCTACAGGCTGATGGTATAGGGATAATAATAACAGCGACTGTACAGCTGAACTGTACAAATACTGGAAGATGCACCGGGAAAAGTCTTATGACTGATGATGATAACACATCTTAACATTATCATTTTATAAACAAACATGGGCAAAAAAGTTGCAGATGCTTATTGTGCCATTATCCCTGCTCTTCCCCTACTCTTTTTAAATATTTCTTTTTTTCAATATATACTGATTCTGAATATTTGAAACAGATTCGATACACACACACACACACACACACACACACACACACACACACACACACACACACACACACTTTCTGCCAGTGTAATGCAAGACTAGAACCTGCATAACGTTAGTGAGAGTGCAAAACAGAGTTTTTTCTGAAGGTATGTATGAGGTTTACCGTAGAGTGTGTGTACAATTTGTTGTCAGTGAATAAGTGCCACAACTCCCCAAGTCCCAAACCGAGCTGCGTCTTGCTTCCCCCCAGCTGATTACAGCAAATGAGGGTTATTGTTGGGAACAACTTGGTGGACTGAATTTAAGTCCATCCCTCTTGGTAGCCGGGCCTAACAACTTTTCTGGCGAAGATTATGTAAAAGTTAGACATTTAAGTATCGTAACAACAGTACTACATTATTGCAACCATACAGTGATATTAATAGGCCATGAAGGTATTGCTTCCCCATCAGATCAGCTTACCAATCACAAAACAGATTCTTATGATAATGTTGTTGCTTCCAGTGAAGGATTTCTGCGTAAGATACATCTCTGTTTCTTCCCTCCAAGCTTCTACGTGCATCTTTTTTTTCCTTTCAGACACATACAGGAAAGCGGAACACCCTTTGTGGTGGCAGCTGGAGGACAAAGGAACATGAGGACACATATTTAGCTGGGAGTTCAGACTGTATCCTGCATTGTAGGCTGCACCCTGTAATGTGGATGTGAAAAAGTTAACACAGGATTTAAAACTTTTCAAGACCACTTTATAATATATAAACCCCTCATCAAGCAATTATTAATTGAAAACTCGCACCTGATTTTTATCAGCCTTTTGAATGTTAGGATTTAAGTTAATGTTCTACTTAACTTAAATTGATCATAAATACGCCCTTAATTATAAACAGTTATCATAAAATCTTCCCCCCCTTTTTTAGTGCTTTCAGCCACTTCTCAAACAAATCACTGAGGAAAACCTGTTTTTAATCCAAGTACTGTTTGGCACTCACTGTTGGATATAGTTCAGATCTATAGCACAGTTCTTACATATCTATATACATCCATGCTTTTATTTTTGTGATAATTCAGCTTATTTATGTTGAAGCATGATATTTCACTCAAATTGCTGATGAAGAAAAATGATGGGTTAGTATCTTGGCATTTGTATGGCAACTAAAAAAAACCCCAAAACAATGCAGTTTTAAATCCCTTCACAGCGCATATGACAGAAATCGTCACTATCCCAGTTCTGAGGTCCAGAGAGTAAATATTTAAACAATAAGTGGATAGAGCTGTATAGAGGAGATGTAGGAGAAAAAAAGGAGAAAAATTGTGGACAGAGAGCTCAAGGAGAGAGGAAGAAAGATGTTTTGAAAATGAGATAAGAGACAAATGGGATGGAAGATGAAGTCCAGAGAAGAGAGGACAGTGGATAGAGTGATGCGATGATGGATAAGAGGGATGAAGAGGGGGGGATGACAGAGTAGTAGACAGAAGAGGAGGAGAGAGAAAAGCAAGAGACAGAGGAGAAATGCCCCTTCTAATATCTCCCAGTTCTTTTTGTTGAAGACAGCATCTACAGAAAGATGTAAAAGCCATACAATAAAAGCCAGCAAAAGGCATTATGACACATTACAGCTGCTTTGTATGTACTTTTATGACAAAATAGCACCATAATAAATTCACCACTGAAGTCAATTAAGTGCAACTGATCAGAAATCACCTGAGAACTATAAAGATGCAGTGAAGGAGTGCAGTTCCTCTAAGATGGATTTCACTTCTGTTGTTTTTCCCCCCTCTGTTTTCCCTTGTCTCCCCTCTGCTTAACAGAGCAAAGTGCTTTTAATGTGCCTCTATGTGAAGACCTCCCGATTCCCATTTAAACAAGCGTCTCGATTGGCTCGCTCGTCCTCAGCAGAACGGCAGCAAACAGTTCGGCACCCTCTGCTCACTTTTTAATGGCCTCCTCTACTCAGCTCCATCCCCGATTTTATTTCACACTGGAGACGGGCGAAGCGTCTCCTCAGCATTTCCTCCGCTCCTCTCCTCAATCTCTTCGCGCTTAATTCCCCTTTAACTGTGTTCGCTGGAGTCGTTAACTGATTAAGCAGTTTAATTAGGCCACGCAGTGGAGACATGCTGAAGACCCAGCCATGAGTTCCAAATGAAAGTACAACAAAAAGACCAAACAGAGAGATGTATTTTAATGATAACAAATGCGGATTGATAAAACTATTAGATATAAAATATTAGGCTCCCAAGATGGTACACAGTCTTTTTGCATAAATTCTCAATAAGTTCTTTTGTCAGAAACAGTGACCCATCGCCAGATTAAATGTTGGCAATGTACGTTTCTGCAAACCACAGATATGTTGAAATGGTTCGCAACTTTACATTTCACTTTTCATTGTATTCAACGTTGTGCTTATTGTTTGAATGAGGTTAGGCACTAAAACAGCTTGGTCAGGGTTAGGGAAAACATTGTGTTTTGGCTTAAAATACCTGGTTTGGTTACAACAAACACAGCCGGGGATGCCATGCTTTCCGCTGAGCAATCAAAAGATATCAGTTTGTCTTTGACAACGTTGAAGTGCAAGGCAGAGCCACAATAAAAGTCTCCGTGACATCTTCCTTAGACATCTCTTCAACATCAACTATTGATGAAGTGACATCCTTACAGGGTTCGAAATGAATAGAAGTTGCAAGAGGTCTAAAATTACACTGTAAAACTACACTTAAAACTTCAGTTTTGACATATATTGTTGAAATGCCAATATGGCACTTAACCTATGACTATCATAAATTGCTGAAGCATTACCTGCCAACATTTTATTCTGCTGACTCTGTGGTTGATCCTAACAAAAGTACCTAAAGACATTGTTCGGCCTGGTCCAGTCAGAATCAGGTGTCACGGTGAAAACGCCGGACCTCCCATTCTTTTGAATGGTTGTGGTCTGTGTTCAGGCTGCCAGGGTGCTGAATAAAAACATGCAGCTAGCTGTGGCGAAAACGTTTCAACATAATCAGCTTTTGGTCAGACACAATCTGATGGCTTGTTGCCGTCAGCTACGTCACACAAACGAGCCATGGAATGACACTCCCACACTTCCAACCTGTGGCCTGATTCTGTCTGAATGAGGCCTTACACTGATGCCAAAAGACTGTATTGAACTGTTGGAGTATCTGTGGTTTTGGAAAAGTTTGAAAATCTAAAATGTTCCATAACAAGTTTTATTGCATATCATTAATATTGCATATCAGTCAGTCATGGCCACCTCTGTGATGGAGAGTTTTCCCGGATTAAAGGTAAATTATATTCACACTTGAAAACCAGTACTTTATTCATCGTTCTTCATTCAGGACTGAGATGTATGCCTCCCCGTGATCTGAATGCTGTTTCATGCATAATACAGTTCTAGGTTTTTGGCATAGTTTTGTCAAATAGACATCCATAAAATGCTATCACATTTCTGCACATGTCATCTAGTCTCTGTTCCCTAACCCACAGGAAAAAAAAAAGAATTTGAAGTGTTTACATTGAGAGAAAATGGCATCCAAGTCGGAGTCCATGATTGGCTGGCTGCTGGCCCTCTCACACCTCCGGCAGGGGTCCAGCCTCAGGGAACAGGCTGCTATTATAGGTGAGATATCCTGTGTAGGCCCACAAGCCTGGCACTGGATTACACATCAGTCTCCCACTGAGACGCCCAGCAGGGGGGCAAATAAGCAACGCCGCCTCCCTCCAGCCAACCTGCGTGCAGGCCTGTCCCGCCGTGCTGCTGGATCAAACACCTTTAATTGAAACAGTGCTTTTCATGCAGAAAAATAAGCGGCACACAACCACACACAAACACACACACGGTAATTTTGCATGTGCTGCAGCTTTACGTTAACAAATAAGTATGATTTGGATTGATTTACAGTCAAAATGATATTATTCTATTTCACATTTGCCGAATAATAACTAAAATAAGAACAGAGTGTGATTTATTTATGTCATTAGAGATATATGCTTATGTGTGCTGTAGGGATGTCTGCCCAGCTTTTTGGAAAATGAGTATTTCTGTATTTGAATAAAAGAAAACAAACACAAATGATGTCTTCCCTCAAGTAGCAGTGTTTTTATCATTTGTTTAAAGAGCAAATATGAAAGTCAGACATATTTTACAGCATGCTGCTGCCATCATAGTAATGATCTTGTTGCCACATAAGAAGACTTCAGTGACCTGGCTGCATTACACGCATTACTCGGGGGAGAGAAGAGGCCTTGCAGATAGAAGCTGGCGTAACCTCTGACCCTCTAAGTGGGAGCAAGTCTGGGTCAAGAGGATCCCCCGCAGGTCAGGCAACAGTATCAAACACTCAGGCCTTGCACAACAAAAGACACAAGATGACGTGTGGGGATGTTTTCAGAGGCCAATGAAGGTAAGCTGTAATGTGAAGACTTTTTTCTCTTCTGAGATGGAAGTTTGCAATCACCAGCATCTTTTAGCAAATGTGAGCTCATCTCTCTGCTTCTGGGTTTTGCATGTTTAAATCTACCTATAATTGTATTATTTTATTATTCAATCAACAGAATATTAATAAACGTAAATTATTAGACTTAATTCTATTATTATTCTCATTATTGTTATTGCTGTTGTTTCATACAAAATGTTATAAAGTGTCTATTGTAGCATACACAGTGCACGGGTGTGTGTGCGTATGTGTGTGTGTGTGTGTGTGTGTGTGTGTGTGTGTGCTATTGTTGTCCCTAAATCCCCAAATGATTTTATGCCCTTACAAGTCAAACCATCCTTTAAAATGATAGAGATATGTTACAACAACAGTTTAACTTTATCCCACTGACTTTTGCAGGTTAGGGTTAGCCAAGTTCCAATCATAAAGATTCAACAAAAGATAAAAATTCAGTCAATTACAAAGTTTTGGTTTTTCACATCGGCCCCTTGTAAAACCTCTTCATCAGGGAATCAATAAAGGATCTGAAACATCTCCAACGCTGTCCAAAGTCCCCCGAGCACAAAGAATAAGTGTCTGGCAGTGCAGCTGGAGGCTAACAGTAAGCTAGCTGTGTTGTCTTCCAAGTGTTTTTTGTTAGGAATTGTGATATGCATTTTGTGTGTGTTTGCATTTATGTATAGATGATGATGTTCGTGTACTGTAAATATGTTGCATTTTTTGTTTTGTTAGTTTGTTTGACTTTTGATTAATTTACAAAATAATAGATGAATCCACAGCATAAACTGTGTTTATTAGTACAATGCATGCGTTCGTAACGCATTGAGGCGTCTGTTGTTTCCAGAAGATCTTACAAAATGTCCCCGCATTTGCTGATTCTATGATTCTGGCTGCACGTTTGATTTGAGCAAAGGCATCGGGGACACAGTGTAATTTATGGTTTCCATCTCACCGCAGATGAAAAATAATCAAATCCACATAAAATGCAAAGAGGAGAAAGTGATTATCTAAATGATGGCTGCCAGGTTTGGGGAGTTTCATCTGACAGCTGAGCGCACTGTCTTTATGGACAACTAGAGGATAGGAGGGGGAGGAGGAGGAGGAGGGGGAGGAGGAAAACACAGGCTCAGAGGGGTGGTTTAGGGGTAAAATGGTGAAGGGAATAAGGGGTGGGGCGCTCTCACATTTGGGCACTTTACAAGAGGAAAAGATCAATTCTGCACACACACACACGGGTGCTCTGACAGCCTGGGACAGAGCATGACATTTAAAAGGAAAAAGCTGACATTGACTCCATCACTGTCACCCCGACTGCCATAAAGCAGCTGCAAATATTAAAACATTTTTCATCTGTGCCGCTCGGGGTTATTGGCACCAGAAATTGTTTTCCTCTCCGTCTGCTGCTGGCCTGCTCCCCCGAGACCCTCGCCTGTTACCGCCGCCTCACAACATATTGGCAGTTGATGTGAAGCTATCCATGTACACTTGCCACTCACAGAGTCTTTATCGCCTTCCACTCACCCTCTGCAGCAAAACCCTCCCGCCCTCCCTCCTTGCCTTATCAACACACACACACGTACACACACACACACACACACACACGTACAC
>CAEMYA010001154.1:890176-927409 GCA_903131615.1 Diplodus sargus
TTTTTTTTTTCACAACATGAAACTTTGCTCGTAGTATCACCAGGGTCTCTACACATAGCTCAGCTGAACCACATACACTCTACCTAGACGTGTAGATCCCCGGGTATGTCTGGGCTGCCATGATGATGTCAGAGGAAGAAGCTACTGCTAATGTGAGTTGTTCAAAAACTCTTTAGTAAACTCTGTACACAATGTTCTCAATGATCGTGTGCAGGTGTAGAGACCCTGGTGATACTATGAGCTAAGTTTCATGTTGTGTCAAGCCTTCATAGTGTTTTAAAAATGGCGATTTTGATGCTAGCATAAAAGTGCCCCATGCACTCCCACTGAAAATGAGTTTGAGCTGAAAACGAAAATACGGTAAATCTTAAAAGTGCCTCTTTGGTCGTAATTATGCTTTTACACAAAGGTTTGACTCGTATACATTCACACAAAAAAGCCTAGGTTGCATTTTGGTGAGAGTTTCACTTTAAAGTTATTATGAAGTAGCAAAATGAGATGTTGGCTTTCACCAGCAGTAACTGAATCAAAAACAGCTGAATGCAGACATGATGACACAGTGCGGTGGCTGTAGCTCAGGAGGCAGCGCGACTTGTCGCTGGTTCCAGTCCCCAGCTCCTCCAGCTGCATGTCCATGTGTCCTTAAGCAAGATAGGGTTAAAATTGCTCTTGATGAGCAGTTGGCACCTTGCATGGCAGCCTCTGCCATCACTGTGTGAATGGGCGGCAAGTATTGTAAAGCACTTTGAGCAGTCAGGAGACTGAAAAAGTGCAAGTCCATTTACCAGTAAAACACAGTGGATGCCTGAGAGTACAAACGGGAAGCTAAACTAAGGAAATTCAATTTGAAGTGCCAAAAATACTTGGGGCCGAACACACTTTTTCAAAACATCTTTCTCTCTGGTCTCTTGCACATGATAGAGTTGAGTATGGCAAGACATGCTTGTTTGAGTTGGAGATGGGAGGTCGTCACAGGTTGGCCATGGTTGTCATGGCATCACCACAGGTGCAGACCTTGGTCCATCTTGGGTACTGCTAGGCACAGCCTGGCTCAACACGGCACAGTAAAACTGGGAATGGAAAAGCAAAATCGTGTAGCACGGTTTGACTCAGCCAAAAATGCCAGTGAAAATGCCCTATATGAGAGCCCAAATTACTTCCCAGCGCCACAGGATAAACCTATCCAGACTAAGACTTGTGGGTTTTTTTTTTGTTTTGTTTTTTTTTTTAATAGAAAAATACCATTACACACAACTCTGACAAAACCTGAAACTATACAGTTAATGTAAGATGTGCATTTTCTTGCAATGATAACAAGAAAAGCAAAATTTCTCTTGACTGATTTTTTGTTTTTGTAACACACACACAAAAAAAAATAGAATTGCAAGACTAAATATAAACAAGCATTTTGAAACAGAAGTTTTCTTTGGTGTAGCTCTACAAAGTAGTAAAGCACATCAAGTGTGTACAGGCTGACAACAACCTTCCCCTGCAATTCACATCAGGCTGGACCAAATGAGCGGCACAACTAACACTGCTGTTTCTTTAGCCCCGCAGGCTGTCTTTAGGCCTGTGGAAGATATTTGCTGCTAATGCTCGCCAATGAGAGGCCCAAATGGTCTTATTACAGCAGTTCCCACAGCTCACACTATACATCAGGTAGGAACACACGGCAAAATGGAGACCCTGATTGTTCTGGGAGCAACAGCGCTCATTACTCAACATGCCTCACCCTCCCTCGCTACATGTAAGTCCTTTCTTTTTCATCACCCTATCCCATCTCCCTCCCTCTTTATCTACCTTTCTCATTTTTTGTCCTGAATGTGATCTCCTTACTGTTGGATAAAAAATCCTTTGAAAAACATAACAATTTTTAAATGGAATTCTTAGTGTTATGAAACACTGAAAACCTCTTGGGTACCTATTTTTAAAAACATTAAGAAATGGCAAATGTATATATTCTAAAGTAGCATGTGATGTTTATAACCCTCTGCAATTACATGTATGTAATGCACATTTATTTAAATTACACTAACTCTAAATGTATCTTGTATTAATGATGGTTACTGAAAAGTGTTACCACCTCTTTGATCAGTCTATATGTCTGTATAAATGTGCATATGGAAAATGAACACCAGGTCTTCGTTGCATGTCTGTACTGTACATGTATTGTGTGTTGGAACATATACTGTTTATGATGCATAATTATATACATCATGTGCATTCTTTTTTTTTTCTTCTGGTATTCCCCCTGGTCTGCTTGTGCATGTGCCTATGTGTGGGTGCACATGTCTAGCCTATGAGTGTAATGATAACATTGGTCCTCCGCCTGATGAACTCCAGCTGACCTGTAGGGGAGGGCACAGCCAGGTCAGTTGTCTATTGGTCAAGATAAATAGCGGCCAGCACCAATCACATTATACGCATCCCCTCCAGCCGCCAGCCTTGTTAGTGCAGTAATCAGTCATTGTTAGAAACCTCCTCAGGCCTATCTCAATCTGCCCTTTAAGACTGTTCTTACACCATCCATCCCTGTTTCACATACATCTAACACATACGATGTCTATCTATCTATCTATCTATCTATAAACCCTATCTAAAAAAAGTCATTGCTAAAGTTGATTCAGGCTCATTTGCATGCTTGCATACACACTCACCGCTGTCAGCTGTCTCCTCAGCCATCTGCTGGGTCATGTGACCAGGCTAACTCTGCTACATCTGACGAGCTGTCAATCAATCAAGCCCAGGAACAAAAGACAAAGAGATGCACTGAGAGACTCCATACGTACGCATGTTCCTAAAAGCATTTACTGTATTGTGCGCTGCACCGTAATTAATTTGCTTTTATGTGAATAATCATGAAAGCAGAATGTGAGATGTGGTGCAGAGATCCATATGTTGCAGTGAGATTATCCATTTCAGATAATTATTGTAACCTCTTGTTAAATGTTGCAATAGTTATCTGAAATGGATGTATAGTGTTAAAACCTTGCACCTTGCAAGTCTTTGAAGGATCATTTCAGCTATTTGGTTAAATTAAGAAACAATACAAAACAACAAAAGGCAAATTTCAACTTTGCGTATAAGGCCAGAGATGTTAGACAATAGTCCAATCACCCATCTACCATAACCACACACACAAGCACACACACAAACAAATGTCCGAAACTCAATCACCAGAGGTCGTGTTAGTGAGTGGGGGAACAGATTCGATTAGCGCTGTATTAGATACGGGAAATGATTTCTGTCAAAGCCATCTTTACTGCAATTATGATATGATAATTATGTGTTTCATTATTTACGTGGGATAGATACAAGGCTGGTGGCTTCTGGCTGAAAACATCAGTGGGTAGACAGAGAGGAGAGAAGGCACGATGCCGGGTAGATGAACATTAGGGGATTATAAAATGAAAGATGAGATGAACAGAAAGCATGTGAGTCGCTCAAATTCTATAAAGATGTGCATTACAACTGCAGCACAAACCAGAGGATCATCACAGTCTGACACAAACTATTAAAGGTCTCATAAAATTAGTATAATTTCATTGCATCTATCATTAGAATTTGTAAGAAATATCATATTGTTCTCATGAACAGCTCGACAAACCTATTTCTTCTGAATTCTACGAGTAAAGGTGTCAAATATGTCATGCTATCTCTTATCAATGCTGACCCTTTGTAAATTAATTCCTTAATTGAAGCAAAGTTATGTAACTTTTCTTTTACCTTGAAATAATAGCTTCAAAATCATTTTGATGGGAAAGTGTTTACTAATAGGGTGAATGGTGTCTGTCTTAGACACTTCGCCCCCCTATCCCTTGTCTCTGCACTATGTAACTTCAGTGAGTGTGTAGGATCAAGACAGAACATTGTCATGATGTAATGAATTGTGTTTGTAGTTAGCACATACATTGATACAGAACACTGGGTTTTGTATTCACTACAGTGATGTTGCACTCAGAAAACATTGGTTTATTAGCTGAGATGCTTGCAGGCAAGCCACACTGGATGCTGCGTTGCCGAGCTGCTCACCCACATGTTTGTGTTCATGCAGCTCCTGCCTATGCTATCTGTTAACATGGAGATTGCCTTTGATAGTTAGGAATATGATGATGTGATTTTCATGTCCCCACTGAAAGAGAGAGAAAGCAAGAGAGGGAAAGAAAGGGAGAAAAAGGAAAAGAGAATGCACAGAGAAAAAGTGCGTATTCTCTTCATGTCTGCGACATATTCTAAAGCTATAGACATTAAAACTGCAGCTGTTCAAAAAGGTGAGACACCAAAATCCCTAGATGGAGACGTTCCGTTACCATATTTTCCCTCTCTATTCCAATTCTGATACCTGGGCTTTGGGCATCTCCCGATACCGAGTACCAATCTGATACTAGTGTGTGCTTGGAAAAAAAGAAGAGCTGTATATACTACTAACACTGTATATGGACTTTATATGATTGCTATCATTGTTGTGTGGCCTGGCTCACGCTAAACCCTTTGTAAAACATGAAGAAACACATGCAGAGAATATTTGTACAACATGCCACACAACACTCTTTTGTTATCTATTTTTTTCAGTCATAACTGAAAAAGAACAAATAGCAAAATCTAGGAATAAATAACAATTCTGTTAAAACTGTGTTATCGCAATTTTGTAAAATAAACAGCATTTTTTTGTTATTGAACTGTATAAAACAGCTGTGCAACAGCAACTTCAGTAAATCTAAGAATACATAATTCCTTTCAAACCTGAAGTGCAGCCACAATGTAGGAAAATAATACATTTGAATAGTAGAATCAAACAATAGTGCAACATCAACTAGTCCACAATTAGCGTTCAACAAAAAAGAGCCAGATGTGGGGCTTGTTGGGGGTTTTCTGGCATTGTCTTTGCGGGCTCAGTTGTGGTGGCCCTGTCCTCCATCTACTCCGCCTTGTGTGTCAGAGCATCCTGTTTACACCTGATACCCTGTGCACTTGTAAGGGTATCTGAAACAACAATCAAAAATTATAAATAAATGTCTCAACGACAACCTCCTCCAGAGTAGCCCTTGGTGGTGACACACATGGGTTAAAGGGGCACTATGCAACAATATTAGCAAAAATGACCCTTACTATGCAGGCTGAAAGTCATTCTGAATGTTCTTTGACACTTTCTGGGTCGTTTGGTCATTGCTATGACCCCCCCTAGCGCCTCTGGGCGGAGAAGCGGAATATGCAACTTGCTGCCACCGGGCCGAGGTCAATCCGGAAGTGAGCCGGCGGAAGTATCCCGCAGCCCCTCGAAAATGTAGTCAGATTGTAGTTTCGAAACTGCTTTACGGCAAACACACCCCCAAACATGGAACCGGGTAGATATAAACTGCCAGTTGCAAGGCAATTGTTGTATTCATCATGTATCAGTGGACTAAAAAGAGACCCAGGAAGCCACAGTCGGAGGAACAGAAGAAGAAAAAAGGAGCTTGACAAAAGAGACCAGACACAGTAAACATAGGACGAGCTGTTGAGGAGTCCAGAACAGACGCCGAACTGGCCGTGTTGCTGTTGAAATTGTAAGTGGCTGAACTTTGTCTTTGCAACGTGACTTGATAGTCTTTTGAACAATGTTATTGCTGGACTGTTTATTGGGAGCCCTGTATGTGTTTAGCTTGGTTTCTTGATGGCTCGCTCGATAGTTAGCGGGTGTTTAGCGCAGCAGTCACTTGCTACCAAACACGTTTGTTTGCGTTCTGAATCCAGGTTCTCGTTGGTTTTTAGATTTCTAGTTCGGTCTTTGAATGTCGCGTGATTTGTCGCCTGTATCTTGCGATGTGTCCAGCTGAACAGAGCACTAAGTGCACTAAGTGCCAGACATGTCTCGCTGTTTAGCCGGCTGGCTTCTTAGCAAACAGATGCATATGGTAACGTAGTAGCTGCTAGGTGGCCGGGGAGGCTCGTCAACGAGTGTTTTCGACAGTGTGTCTGCGCCGAAGCTGTAGGGGGAGCTCTGTAGCGAAAAACATATGCACGAAACTGGTGCAAAGCTAGAAAACGGCGAAGGAATCTGGTCTGGAAACTGATGCTGCATAGTCCAGCTTTAATGCAATAGTAACCATTAATAGTGCAATGTCTATTTATCTCAAATGTCATTTATATTTTTTGTAATCAAAATAATACTACCAATAATACTAATAATACTAATGATAATACTAATAATGATAATAACAACAAGCAAAATGTACTGAGTAAACTAGGATAGTGAGCATAAGATAGATAGAAATAGATAGAAATACTTTAATGATCCCAGACTGGGAAATTATTTTGTTACAGCAGTTGTGGGTCCACAAATAAAACACTTCGTACATAACATAAATAGAATCCAATATATACATAGTGTATATATACAGTGCACAGTGTGCTATAAACAATAAACAATAAACTATAATAATATATACAACAACACAGTAGAGAGACCAGAGTTCTCTATCAGGCAGAGGTGAGAGAGTTGTTGTATAAAGTGATGGCTTGTGGCAGGAAAGATTTCCTGTATCTGTTGCTACGACAGCGAAGCTGAAGCAGCCTTCCGGAGAAGGTGCTCCGCTGTCTGACCAGTGTGAGTTGGAGAGGGTGGAGAGGATTATCCATGATGGATAACAGTTTTTTCAGTGTCCTCCTCTCCACCACAGCCTCCAGAGTGTCCTGTTTGCAGCCAATCACAGAGCCAGCCCTCCTGATCAGTTTGTTGAGTCTGTTAGTGTCACTGGCTCCAATGCTGCTTCCCCAACAAACCACAGCAAAGAAAAGTACACTGGCCACCACAGACTGATAAAAGATCTCCAACATCTTGCTGCACACGTTGAAGGATCTCAGCCTCCTCAGGAAGTAAAGTCTGCTCATCCCCTTCTTGTACACAGCTTCAGTGTTAGATCTCCAGTCCAGTCTATGGTTGATGGTAACACCAAGGTACTTATAATCCTCCACCGCCTCCACATCCCTTCCCAGAATGCACAGAGGTTGGAAAGCCGTCTTCCTCTTCTTCCTGAAATCTATCACCATCTCTCTGGTCTTGCTGATGTTCAGCCGCAGGTGATTCTGTCCAGTCCACTCCACAAAGTTGTCTACCAGAGCCCTGTACTCCTCCTCCTGTCCCTCACTTATACACCCAACAACAGCCGAGTCGTCAGAGAACTTCTGCAGGTGACACGACCCGGTGTTGTACTGAAAGTCAGTGGTGTATAAGGTGAACAGGAAAGGAGACAGTACAGTCCCCTGTGGAGCTCCTGTACTAACCACCGCATCAGACAGAACACTGCCCATACGGACAAACTGTGGCCTGCCTGTCAGGTAGTCAGTAATCCAGGAGATCATCGTGTCGTCTACACCCATCACCCTCAGCTTCTCCCCCAGTAGCAGTGGCTGAATGGTGTTAAAAGCACTGGAGAAATCAAAGAATGTGCTTCTCACAGTACCTCCTCCACCATCCAGGTGCGAATGGGCTCGTTGCAGCAGGTAGATGACAGCGTCATCAACTCCCAAGTGGGGCTAGTAAGCAAATTGCAGAGGGTCTAGCAGGGCTCTCACCTGCGGCCTCAGGTTGTCCAAAACCAGTCTCTCCAGCACTTCATGACGTAAGATGTGAGGGCCACTGGTCGATAGTCATTGAGGTCTGATGGTGTCGACTTCTTTGGAACAGGAACCAGGCAGGATGTCTTCCAAAGCACCGGTATTCTCTCCTGTCCAAGGCTCAGGTTGTAGAGGTGTTGTAGGACAGGAGACAGCTGGCTGGCACATGTCTTCAGGATCCTGGGGCTGATACCGTCAGGGCCTGCAGCCTTCTGCTGGTGGAGTCTCTCCAGCTGTCTCCTAACCTGGCCTGCAGTCACAGTCATGCGGGGGAGGCTGCTGGTGTCTTCAGTGGAGGACGAGGAGGTGGAGGAGGAGGTGAAGGTGGAGGAGGAGGAGGTAGAGGAGGAGGAGGAGGTGGAGGAGGAAGAGGTGGAGGATGGTTCTGACCAGGGTAGAACATTTTTTATACCACTGTCCTCCTGGTTGTCCCAAGCAAACAGCCATGCCACTACCTGCTAAACTGACTGAGGGGATGACTTCAGTTGCTGTTCCACCTCATTGCCGTGTCTCGGTGCAGACAGTTGGTGGGTAATTTATGATCATTCTGAATATCCTCCAGGCGTGTGGTGGCCAGTGTCTAGTGGTTGAAATGTGCAACTATCTTCCTACCTTTGCCTTGGTTAAGTCATTGTGCTCTTTTGCGCAATGCGTCTTCAAATGTTTAATGAGGTTGCTGGTGTTGAAATTGGCAAAACTTGTGCAATTCCTCATAATTACAGCTTTGCTTATGGAATATGTTGCTGCTTTCATGGCGGGGTTATCGAAAATAAAATATTGCCAAATAGTTGACATGTTGCTAGCAAGGGGCAGCACAGTGCAACTTCCTGTGTTGCCTTTTAGAGCAGCGAATATTTGACTTCTGGTGTGTACCATTAGGCAGAGCTAAGAGAGCTAACTGGAAAATAGCAGGGTCCCATTTTTAATATTATATTTACTTGTACAGCAAGTAGGGTTTTCCCTTCAGTTGTGTTAACACTGTTCTTAACAAAGTAATTGCTAAGATCCAGTGTTGTAAAAGCTACCCTAGTACATAGAGGTCACGTATGTGAATAGTGCTGAAGTATAAGTCTTAAATTCAATTTAATCAAATGTATCAGTAACAAATGCGCTACTCTGACTCACTCTGATGCAGTGCGCACTCTGCAAAGTAAGTAATGACTAAAATCAAATAAGTGACTAACACGTGGAAAATGGAAATACTCAAGTGAAGTACAGATACCCCAAAACTGTACTTAAGTACAGTAATTTAGCAAATTTACTTAGTTACATTACATCACTGCTAACATCTGGGTATACAAAGACATGATTCAAAATTTAACAGTGCAAACCCAAGTGGTCAGATGAGTTTTAAACAAACCCATACAGTTAACAGACTGGTGTTTTCCACTTCCTTTACTTTGTGGATTGTGGTATGTATCAGGTCTGCACTTTCAGAAAATCACCACAGCCTTGCACTCTGAGTATTATGGTAACAAATGTGTCACATTCTGCCTGCCTGCCTTCACATACTTCTCTGGCAAATTTCCAGTGTAAAAAAATGGAATAAAGACCCCTTTAAACAATGATACAAACCATAAAGGCAACACAGGTTAGACATCGGTCGGGGTCTGTGGGCCTAGTTTTCACAATGTGTTCCAAACCATTGGCACTAGCTAGCCCTTGGCTGTCAGCAGCTTTTTGGCCAACTTGACATATAGAATTAGCAGTGGAGCCTGTCAGTCTCTACTGTGTCAGCAGCATCATGTTGCAGATTGAATCTATCTATCTTAGACAATATTGTTAATCCTGCTGTAACATTATCTCCTCTGTCTAAGTTTCAGGTTTTCACACAATACACTACATCTGTCAAATATTTGTTCTAAAAATGAAGACTCATGTGCATGTATCCAGGGCCACCCCCTGCTGAAAGTTTTTCCCATGTGCATGCTTACCTTGGTTTAGAATTGTAGGTCAAACAATGTATAAGGGCAGAGAAAAGTAATAAACAACCTTCTTGTTGCTCCTAATACACTGTTGACTATAACAACCACTAAACACAGAAACAGACAGTTATCTCCACTGGCGCAATTGAACTGAAGTCTGCACGCTGACAGTCTTTGACAACAATCATCCTGGACAGCAATGAGAGCCACAGTGACATTAACCGCTCATAATACATTTCGTATAAAGTCAGTGGTGACACAAGCGTACCTGTCCATGCACAAGCCTGCATTCACACTTGCATAGTCTTGCATGTATAAACACAAAAACACACACAAGCAGGTATACAGACATCTTGTCATTCTGCATTGGAGCCTCCAATTTGCTTCTCATACCAGCCCTCATCTTCAATGTTAGCAGTATGAGAGTCCCATGCCACCTTAACATATCTAAACTCACGGCAGGCCATCGGCTTCTGACAACCCAGCGTCTCGGTGGAGTTCACCAGTGGTTTAGGGAGCTGTATATTCCAATTAGCTGCCAGGATCCTAGAGCTATGGATAGTATACAGAGGGAGTCACATTCAATTACAGTCGGTGTCCACTGTGGATTTGTGTGTTTTTTACCTGTCCTCATGCATAAAGTAAATACTGTCGTTCCCATGTGTACTGGTGTCAGCTTGTGTGTGTGTGTGTGTGTGTGAGGGGGTGGTTAGGCTGGATAACTGCATCTATGTGTATTTATGTTTATGTGCATGCATTTAATGGTTCCTCATCACAGCAACATCATTTACATTAAAAACAATGCCAGTTATGTGTGTGAGATCTGTGTTTGACAGACTATGTGCACAAATGCCAACAGCTTGTGAATGATGGTCAGCAAGCTGTCCTACATAACTCCAGCTTAAAGAAAATAAAAATACAGAAAATATGGTAATGTATTCAAGGCGATGAAAAAACTACAATAAGTGCCATATTCGTGCCCATACATCTTTATAAGACTTCCCTTTTGATTTCCTCGTTTTTTCTGACTTATTATCATATGAAAATAATAAGGAATTTATTTTTAAGCGGCTGCAGCCTGCACTCCTTTGCTATATTCTTTACATATCAGAAATCGTTTGATGTGTTTTTTGAAATGCGTTCCTTGAAGAAAACAAAGGCGTGCATAAATTAGTGGCTAGGACTGCAATTAGACAGTCACAGTGATTGGAAAAGAATAATTATCCAGAGGCTGGCCTGCTTAGGGCCTCTTCAACCACTCAGCCCCGAGTGAAAATGAAGAGAGAGAGGGTTGATGCAGATAGCTAAAAAATAGAAAAAATAAAAAAATACATTATTTTAACCAGCAGGGATATAACTGGACATAATTGGTTATTAAAACACCACATTGCTTCACAGCTTGTTATGGCTGGTTAAGGCTAATCTAGACACACCAGTGCACATGATGGTTGTCATCTATATCCAGAGGGATTTGTTTGCCATTTTTCAGACTATACAAAGCTATACCATTAACCAGCATAAATACATTGGTTAGGCTGCCCTGGTTATGTGATGTTCTTGGTGATATTGGACAAAATAATGCGAGTAGATATTTGACTAACAACTTTTTTAAGGGATCCAAAACTGTTTAGATTCTATGCAGGGTCTATGATAACACGTACGCCTACACTATTCATGAAGAAAGAGGTAGTTGTGTGGGTTCTATTTGTTAGTAAAATCTCACCTGGAACCAAATGTTTAACCCAAGCAAAGAACAATAATAAACATGTCTTGACTGCAATGGCTATTGTGGGGTTAGCTGTATAAGAAGTTTAAGGTTTCTTGTTTCAGATTCAAATTCCTGCTATTAACCAGGCAATAACAAAGAGAGCAAAACAATAATTTTCCACATCTAATGAGCAGTGCATCATGATCTAAAACACTCACTTCTACTTACTAAGAGCAGCTGTACTATGGCTGAATTTCTTTTTTATATTACTACACTATAATTGGCTGTGAGCCAATGAGGATAGATTTTTTACTTGAATCATATCCATCCATCAAACCCCAAAGAGACATTCCCTTTTCTATCCTTTTGCCTATTGTCCACCTTTTTCCATGGCTCAAAACATGGCCACGTCCATCCTTCTCACTCGCACTCAACTTGGAGCAAAAACAGTCTAATTCACAGGGCAAACTTTCCCTTCTCCGATACGTTGATTTGATATACTCCAATAGAGCCTTTCTCCCAGACACCATCAATTGTCTATAGATTTTTCTTGGCTCTCCTCGGAAGAGAAACAAAAGCAGGCCCTGAAAAGCCTCGAGCCTAAGAGGCTTTATTGATATCGATGTTGGGGGAATATCGCCCATTTTCACCAGGGGATCAATCAGCCCGTCACCGCTTGCTTTGCGAGTTGCAGCCTCTCTGCTTGTGGGCCCACAATATGTGTGTGTGTCTCCCAGTCAGTCTGTGTGTGTATGTGCTGGTGTCTATGAGATAGAGAGAAAGACAGAGAGAGATATAGATTGATAGATTCACAGTTAGATAGATAAATAGATGGATAGATTTCTGTTTTAACTTTGGTGCAATAAAAAATAGGGTTAATATCAGGTTAAGTATACCCTCTATTTTATCAATACCCAGTGAAAATGCTGTTTTCTCCTGAAGCACAGGGGATAATGATATCTCTTTCACAGTCCCTGTCTGGAGTCTTAAAAAGTGTACTGTCCACCAAAGACGATCTGCATATCATAATTCAGAGCAAACCTGAGCAAATCCTTTTCCATTTGGTTAGCTGCCTCCCTTATCTGAGGGGCTTAGTAGACGGTTTATAATTCAATTACAGAATTGGCTATATTACACTGAGGTAATTCAGGTTAAACACTGAAGATGAAAGCCTTGGATTCCCGTGGTCGCTGTGATCTGCCATGCAGTATCAATTGGACATCAGGGGATGGAGTAAAAAATTACATTCTTTTTGACAATGTAACTAAATCGTTTTATTACGTACTTGTATTTTAAAAAGAAGAAAGAAATCACTTAATTAATTTCTGTTCTGTATGCCCCAATTTGGAAAAGCAGAGAGTGGGGACACTGGGCAGATCAGCTATTTGGGCCTGAATATCAATAAGTACGTGTCCATGCACATTTAAAGGTCCCATGTTATACTGTTATTCATCAATTTCACACAGCTGTCAGAGGTCCAACAACACTGTATTCGAAATGCATTGCCCCAAACCCATCCATGGTCCCGAATTTCTGCTGCCTAAAAGTTGCTCTACTGAGCTCTACTGAGAGCAGGCTGTTTCTGTGCCTGCACCTTTAAATGCTACTGAGCTCCGTCTGTCAACGCCTCCCTTGCCTGCTACACGCCCCTGTCAGGGAGAGGATGCCACTTGCGCTAGCGGTAGCATGCGCTAATGCTTTACAGTGGAAGCATCACTATGGCTCGCGGAGATACTGTCGTTCAACCACACCAGTTTGACCCAGAATCGGACCCAGAAGGAGAGGCTCCTGAAGAAGTACAGACCCTGCTGCTGTCTGAATAATGTTAGTTTGGTCTATGTGTTGTAACAGTTACTACCATGTAGCTAATGGTAACAGCTAGCGAAAGCTGTGTTTGTCTCCAACACAGTCTCCAAACTCTAAGACACTGTTCGCATCGTCTGAGTCTCCAGTCTGCATGTTTCCAGACCTTTTACTGTGACAACCAAGCTCCATCGTAATATTATTAACATTAAACTTAAACTTAAAATGCCATTGCATAGCAGACCGAAGCGGAGCTAACTAGTTGTATTACCAATTTGCAGATGACTTCACCATACTCGTAGGCAACTGTATATACTATCAAAACGTGGCGACACTTACCTGTGGCTCGGGTGCAGTTGCTGATCCGGTATGGGTAGACTGATCCTTTTACGAGGGTCAGTGTCAAGGCAAAGCCAGCTTTGCACTGACCCTCGTTATTGAAGCAGTCCGATATGAACTGGTTAGCACACACATAAAAGCTGACACAAACCGCAGCTGGCACCTTGTCATTAAAAAAAGAAACACAACCAGGCCTGGATTAAGAGGGCAGGGGCCCCTGGGCACAATTCTTGGATGCCCCCCCGCATACAAACACGCACACACACACCAGTGTTTCCCCTATAAGCATTCTGCGGCGGTCCGTCCTCCTGCTGCTGACACTGGGCGAACCTCAGTAAAGTCTCAGCTGGACCCGAGTGAATATCCGTTGAATACTCAACCTAAAACTAACTTCATCCTGGTTCAATGAGTCGCCTGTTGCAGCCTTTGAATGGGATGACGGGTGGGTTGCCGACATCGCCGCAGACCCCTGGCGCATTTTACGTAACGTGACGCGGGTGGGGCGCACTGAGGTCAGTCCACCCTGGTCGACAGTCGCACAGGAAGCAAGGGGACCCCATCCATCCCCCGCGACGGAGAGAGAGGGTGCAGCGAGCACCACGGCCCCGGGAAGCGGCGAGGTCCGGCGGGGGGTCGCTGTCACTCAACTTAAACAGTGACTTGTAGAAATTATACAAATAGCAGTAATGACAATAATAAACGGTTTTAAAATAACTTGGAGTGTAGTTATTTCACTGTGTGCATCTTAAATTCGCCATTCACCACCGTGATAATAAACCGACAAAAAAAATCATGTCTTTTATTTTTTTTTTGCGGAGGCGCTGGCTCGTTGGGCCCCAGGTGCACGTGGGCCCCTGGGCCTGTGCCCATAAAGCCCATTGGGTAATCCGGCCTTGAACACAACCACTGTCTCTTCTGTTGTTCTGTAGCTGGGACAGAATATAGGCACTGATGTTGGTTTTTACAACCAACAACAGAGCAATTTGCCTAATTTGTCTAGCTCTGGGCGACGACAGTGCGAAACACTGCTATCTTACCGCTGGACACAACGAACTTCACCTCAGGGGCGAACCCCCCCTCTCGGATACCTCCTTTCACCACACAAATGAGGTCGGCCTATGTAAATAGGCCGACCTGAATCTGAACAGCCTGTAGGAGCGCCGCTTTACCAGTGGGTGGGCTGCAGAGACCATGCAAACATCTTGTAAATGTACTGAGTGAATTTATGGAAGATATAACAAATACAAATATAAAGAAAAAAACCCTAAGAGAAAAAATATGTAGTTGACACATGCAAGCATAGTCAGTACTTTTCATTTAACCCATCGTTAAGGTGCAGTGAATAGCCACTGGGCAGTGCCCAGAGACCAGCTCTGGCTCTTCAGTCAAGGGCATTAAACTGGAGCACCCAGAGAAAATCCTCCTCATTTAGGTAATGCTCTCTGCTAGTCTTCTTTTGTTCATGTGTGCGTAAAATGGGCATTTTGGTGACACCATCTCCGCTCTTTGCAGCGCAAGCGGCTGTGGGGGGATGCATTCCCCTGCCAGAAGCCCTCCCTGGATGCGCTCGCCTGTCCCTTTCAGTAAGTCCACAATTGTATGCCATCCAGCAGCTCTGTTGCTCAGTTCCCAGCTGATTATTTCCTTGTGTGTTCTGGTGTAGCTTTGTGATTGACCCGTGCACGAGCCATTATTCCTCCGCAAAGCTACAGTGACACCCCAGAGCGACGGAGTTTATTTTTCTAGAAATGTTGACTTTAATTATATATATATATATATATATATATATATATATATATNNTTTTTTTTTTTTTATTTATTCTTATTTTTTTTTGCGCTAAATTATAGTTTGTGTGCCTTTCTTGTATAGGCCATGGTGAACGTTTGGCCTGTGTTCAGCCACCTTTCCCAGGATCCATGCTGCTGTTTTGGCTCTACTTAAATGTTGGATGCCTTTAGCTCTCCCTGATGACTTTCAGTTTGTTAATATTCATATTTATTGGGCTGCCTGGCTCCTCAGCGCGTGGTCACTTCTTTGATAAGGCTGCCCATTTCTGAGCCGGTTAAAGGGCATTCCACTGTTTTCAGTGTTAAAGAATAATTTGTTTCTATTTTGTTATTTAGTGTTTTTGTATTTTCTATATCTATATATGTATTCATTGTGTTTTGCAACACCAGCTCTTTGTAACACCCTATTGCATGTTTTAACTTGTCTTTTTGTGTTTTGGTTAGGTGCTGTGGGCCTGAGGCGCCAGTTTAGTCCATGGTGGTGGTTCCCTTCACGAGTGTCCAGTGTGTGTGTGTGTGTGTGTGTGTGTGTGTGTGAGTGCAGTGTCACAGGTGTTTTAATTTGCAGAGCTTTCTACTTTTGGTTTGCCCCTGCCGCCTTGTAAACATGGGCCCTGCCCTTTAATCTCTGCTCCTGCAGGATGCTAATTTTGTGATAATATTATTATAGGTGACTGGTGTGTGTGTGAACTTTTGATTATTTTTGCTGATTTGCTTATTTGTTATTTGTTAGAATTTCCTGAGGGTGAAATTACCCAAGGTGGCGTTGTCGCAACACCATAGCTCCCCTTCCACCATGCCATCCAAGCATGGAGAGAACTTGCCCAGGATCTTCTTGGGGTGAGACGAGAACTGAGCTACCGTGGACCACGCTTACACGAAAATGGCTGTGGCATAACGTCCCATTCCCCTCTCACACCTATGACAGTCCAACCACCTGTCTCTGTTCCTACTTTCAAGTTCGCACCACTTATCAAATGTGTGAAACCCTCAGCAGGAGCAGTGTACCCAAAGCAAGCAGACTTTGTACTATAACACTGGTTAAAACACACATACTTGAGTATGTTTGCTTCTCAGGTTACCCTGGATTCTCAACTGACACTAATTCCTATGCCTACTCTATTCTGGACTAAATCAACACCAAACAGATTACAACTTCTCAGACGAACAGAGAGATCTGCATACTGCTAAGGGCACATCACACTACTTTTAGATCACATGATGTACAGACTAGATCGTCCAAAGCTAACCTGAAGAGGGGCATTTAGAGGGTCCAGCTCAGCACAAGCTCAACATTGGGCACATGTGCAACGCTTGCTGTACGGACCAAGCAGCTGTCTTCATGTGTTCTGAACCACTCTCTTCTGCTGATGCCTCATTACACTGATGCCAAATGAGTTCCACCCTGTTACACCCACTAACACCGCCATGATGTGCTTCTATAGGCTAGTCCTGGCTCATTTTAAAAATCTTCCTAACATTGACAAAGTATCCCCTCCAATTTGCCCTCCCCCAGAACAGATGTAAGGAGGATGCCATAATAGCAGACAAGACTGCAGTTCAGTGATTTCAGTCCAGCATTCAACACCATCAACCATCCAAACTGATCTCCAAACTTAAACAAACCGGCATCATCACATCCTTCTGCAACAGAATTTTTGACTTTCAAACCACAGACCCAAGTATGGTCCATAAGAGAGCCACATCTCCACAACCCTCACCCTGAATACTGGCATCCCACAGGGCTGTGTGCTAAGCCCCTTCCTCCACTACATCCACCTTAGACTGTAAATAATTGCAATACTATTATGAGTTCATAAAGATGCAAAGATGGTTGTTCAATTCAACAAACATCAATGATGTGGCTCTCAGGGATGAGGTCCAGCACCTGTTGGAATGGTAGACCACATTTTTGAGTGTCTACATCTCTGAGGACTTCTCTTGGACCCCAAATACTTCAACCCTGGACAAGAAGGCTCACAAGCGACTTTTGGTAGTGAAAACTTCCATACACAATACTGGTACCCTACCTACTATTGGCGCTCATTCACAAGCAGGCAAGGAGCATCATCAGAGACACCTCTCATCCCAACCACAGACTGTCTGTCATACCGCCTGCTGGGAGGCAATCCATGATTCTCTGTTACAGGGTCAACTAGACTCAAGAATAGCCTCTTGCCCTAGACACCCTTAAAAAATCACATAATTTGAAGGTTGTTGAGTTAGGAGAAACTTGACAAACTTTGCTTAATGGTGTCCATGACAAATGCTCAACTATGTGTAAATCCAACAAATGCTATACATTAAACTATTTTTCTCTTCATGTATAAAGTATCCTGTCTGTTTGTCCTAGTGAAATAAGTGTTTATTTGCATATAGAGCAGGTATTGGTTATCTGCAATGTATATCTTTTGTTCAAGCTGTATACTGTTTATCTCAACATGTGTCTGTGCATTAGCAATAAAGTTGATTCTAATATCTACCACAGTTTGTAAATACTCCCAAAAAGTCCTGTTCAAACAAAATGTCTCTGCAGCCTCTCTGTCCTGTTCTTCTCTCAGACTTCCTTTCTCATTCTCGCTCCATAATGAGCATTTAAAGAGATTAGTCATCCATTGTACCTTCTCATTTTACCATTTCTGTCTGTGATGAATGGTGACAAATTGCACCCTCCTGCTAAAAAAGTATGTACAGTATGCACAAAATAAAACGTATGTAAGAAAAACAACTGTTTGTTGTACAGAGGAAAAAAAACGTAAGCAATCATAAAATGTTTCAACTTGAAATTGATTCATGTGTTTTACAGAATACAAGAACTACATGTGGGTGCTCTGTGTTGCTAAGTTTCTATATTAGCTTGGAGGAATTACAAGGAGAACAATGCCGATCTGATGAAAACATATTGTTTCATTTTAGTGGAAGACTACAGAGACCATTCATAGATTGGGGGAAAATACACTGTTGACAAGGCTATTTTCTACATCCTTTGAATACCCAAGTTAGCTTTGAGGAACATTAGCTGCAGAAAGTGTTACTTTCAGAGTAGGCTACTGCAAGAAACACAGGATAAGCAGCAAACGATAGAAAAATGGAACAACATACTGTGCCCTCAGTTTTATGAAATTTGCTTTTTGAAGGGAGGCTGTCCAACATAAAATGAAAAACACTCACAACTGACAGTACTGTTATACATTGCTGTATAACTTTATAATCAAGCATCAGTGGTGTTTAGGCCTTGTTTAAGAAGATAAAAAAGTTAAAGATGAACTTTAAATAAAATGAAACAGAGAAGATATTTAATAAAAGGCAGTGGCAAAGAGAAAAGTCTTCAGATTTGATTTAACAGAAATGAGTTGGACCAGATCACAGGTCTTCAGGGAGTTTATTCCTGCTATGTGGTGCATAAAATACTGAATTCTGCTTCTCCTTGTTTAATTTTGACCCTGGGGATAGTAAGCAGACCTATTCCCAGATGAGCCATGGGATATTTATTTAGCAACTAAATCATCAGTGCTTTATAAACAGTAAAATCAATTATTTTACACGAGAAGCCAGTTTAAAGATCTAGGAACTAGAGTAATGTGTGCAAGCTCTCCTGTTCTCAGAGCTGCCCACTTGTGATGTGGTCACTCAGGACAGATGGTAATTTCCTCCAGCACTTTTGGCTGTGCTGAGACAAACAAAGCGGCACCAATTTGCTTTTTCCTCACCAATTTTACTGCGCCGAGCCCACAATGGATCTGCGCCCAACCCGACTTCGAAAAGCCCACCTGTAACCCCAGCTAGCAATTTATTGTTCCAAAAATGTTCTGAGAATGTTACCGAGAATGTTCTCGTAATGTTTTCAGCGGGAAGCTTTCGTTAAGTTCCCAGAATGTTCGAGGGTAACATTCTCTAAAAACATTTCAAAAAGGTTTTGTGACAACCTCCTTAAAATGTTCAGTGACAACATTGTTTGAATGTTATGCCCTAATGTTCTTGAAAACATTCTCAGCGGGAAGTTTTTGTTAAGTTCCCAGAATGTTTGAGGATAACATTCTCTAAAAACATTCCCAAAAAAATTTGTGATAACCTCCTTAAAATGTTCACTGACGACATTGTTTGAATGTTATGCCCTAATGTTCTTGAAAATGTTCTTAGCGGGACGTTTTCTTTAAAAGGACTTGCATTCCAGTACTCCAAGCACTTCACAGTACTTGCCACATTCACCCATTCACACACACATTCAAAATGTCCTTACTAGGATCACTAATAATTTCCTTGACTATTTTGGTTGGACTATTAACACATGTAAAAGTTTGATAACATCAATATTCAAAAGTCTTTCAACAGAGTTACTCATTTATATTCTTTTAGTTAAAACATTTTTTTTCAATTGCACTTTCCCCAATAGACATTCTGCTAGAACCAAAAAACAAAAAAAATCAACAAAAACTGGCAAATCCCCCAGACATGTGCACTTTAAACCTGAACTTTAAACTTAACTTTTTGGCAACAACAATAATGTAAAACGTACTGTAAAACACTTGTGTTGATCTGACATTGTCATACTCCTGAATTTATCTCTGACTTTGTCACCCAGATTGTCCATACTGGCATTTTACATTCATATTACATATCTTTCAATCCCAGGAGAGGGATCCGACTCTGTTGATCTTCCTGAGGTTTCCTCCATTGCTCACCCTGTAGGAAATCCATTCCATGTAGCCTGTGCTGTAGAATACATATTAAAAAACCCCTTGGGGTAATTTTGTGATTTGAAATGTATGATTTGTTTGATTTTACCTGAATATCATTGAATCATTGATTGTGACTGCTTGTGATAAGCCTACTCGGCCTATGTGTAAGAATCAGAATGACAGTGATGGCCATTAGGGCAACTGCAGACAGCGACCTTGCACAGGAGCGAGCAGCCAGTGGCCAGACAGCATGGATCTGGCAGTAGTTGCTTTGCAGCAGATGAAGTCATTTGCAAATGGCCACCTAGCAAATTTATCAGCCCTGGGACGGCTGGGAGTCTGAATGGATTGGCGACTTCATTGTGGTGTGTTTGGTCGTGTCTTGGCTTGCACTGGCTTTCTGAGGTAACTTAGCCTGCTTCCCTGGAGCTGGCATGGGTTTATGACATTTAAAAAAAAAAAGTTCTGTTATCTGAGGCCTTAAAAACATCCCCAAAACATGTTCCAAATGTTGATTTGAGAATGTTCTTTATTTGTTAACATATCACGTCACAGAAACATTTTATATATACATAAAAAAGAAGAAAAAAAACATTCTGTAATCTGAAGCCTGAATAAGATTTTCTGAACGTGATAATGTTATTCCTTTGTGAACATGTAATGTTGTGGTAATTATTTATAAAACAATGTCCCCCAAACATCCTCAGGATGTTGCAGTGAGAATGTCATTCCTTTGTGAACATATCACAATACAGAAACATTTTATAAAAAAAAAAAGTTCTGTAATCTGAGGCCTTAACAACGTCCCCAAAAAATCCTGAGCATGTTACAACTAAAACATCCTTCCCTTGTTAACATATCACATTTCAGGAACATTTTAGAATGATGAGGTGTGATCTGAGGTATCAAAGCTTTTTCCGTGTGTAGCTTTGAGAATGTTTTTCCTTTGTTATCACATAACATCGTGAGTATTTTTTATAAAAAAACGTATTGAAATCTGAGGCTTTAATAACATCCTGAAAACATTTTCCGTGTGTTGCTTTGACAATGTAAACTCAGCAACATCACCAAAACATTCTCAGAATGTTGCAGACAAAGTGTTCCACCTCTGTTAACATATCACATCACAGGAATATTCTATAAAGAATGTTTTGTGAACTGAGGCCTTTAGAACATCCGGAAAACATTTTCCAAGTTTTGCTTAAAGAAAGTTTTTCCTTTGTTATCATATAACATTGTTGAAATGTTTTATAACATACGTGATCTAATCTGAGGCCCTAATAACATCCTGAAAACATTTTCAAACTGTTGCTTTCGGAGTGTTCTTCCTTTGTTTTTGTGTAACATTCTCGTAATGTTTTATAGAAGGACATTCTATAATATGTTGCCTCCCCCATATCCCCAAAACGTCTTGAGAATGTTACAGCTAAAATGTGCTTCCTTTGTTAACATATCACATTACAGGAACGTTTTAGAAAAAATGTTTTGGGATTGTATGCCTTAATAATATTCTGAAAGCATTTGCCACTTGTTGCCATGACGATGTTCTTCCTTTGTTATCATATAACATTGTAGGAAAGTTTTATAACATTTGTTCTGTAATCAGAGGCCTTAAAAATTAAAAAAGGTTTGTTTTCTTTTAACAGCTGTATACATGGACGTAACCACGCATTCTTTGGGGGGGTTGTGTCCCCCCCAATATTGAGAAAATGGCAATCTGTCCCCCCAATATACAGTAGAAAATATGTTAATTATGCACTCTTTTATAAACCCTGTCAACAGATCTGTCTCGTTATTTCTTATTTATTTTCAATGTATTTCCGTTTTTAGGGAAAACATAAGTGTGAAAACAATTGTGAACTTGGTTGCGCCCATCCTAAGTTATTAAACCGTTTGCCCGCCCTCGCGTTGTAACAGCATACTGAAATGGTGCGCACCTCAGTATGCTGAGTAGCTCCCCAATACATGAAAACCCATTGGTCAAGTTAGAGTGATTGACAGCCATCAAGCCAATCACAGCCATTTGACCAAACCCACTAGTCCTGGCCGCCCGGGAACGTAAACACTTACATGCTAACACAGAGCTGCAGTCACTCGCTGGCAGACAGCGAACAGAGTGGACAGGGGCGCCACCAGGGATTTTGGGCCCCATGAAAAAAAATCTAGTTGGGCTATAGGTTGCCCATGTCTCAAAGGGCCCCCTGTCAGTGCCAGGCCCTTGGAATCGTCCTAACCTTTCCCCCCCTGGCGGCGCCCCTGAGAGTGGATGTATGAAACGGTTGTTTAACTAGTTAATAATGTAGAATTTTGTCTGTAAATGACTCTGTCTTGCTTTGTGGCATGTCAGCTAATATTAAGCAAGCCAGGTGGCAAACAATTAGGCCAAGCCAGGTAAGCCAGGTAAAGTTAATGGTAACTGACCGAGAAACATCCACTGATCAAAATCAGTGGATGTTTCTAGAAAAGTATCTGTCAGTTACCATTATTATTCAACATGATCATGAATGCCAAAAAAGGAGAGGCAGCAGAAGATTGACTTCTTTTTCAAGTCAAGTTGTCATGTAAATGGAGTTATGTGACAGGAGTACATTCATATTCTTGCATTATTGCCATGTAGGTGTTCATTTACGTAATTCAAAGCTATTTGTTGGAGCTTAAAACCTTCTTTTCAATGAAGAAAATCTCCTACATCAACTCATCCCCGTTACTGCTTACATTTGTAACACTTACAGCTCCTCCAGGTAATGTTCAGATAAGTTCAGAATAGCAGTGCATGTGTGAAGGGGCTACACTACTGTACACTGTACACTGTTTATGCACATAGCAAAAGCAAATAAACTAGTTACACAAGCAGAAAAAACAATGTGTCAAATTAAAATGATCATCAAGGTCAGCCATTGTTCTTCTGGTAAACTAATGGTATCTGGTCATAATGTAGGCAGCACAGAGATACAGGGAGAGGGAGAGGCACGGTGAAAGCAGTGGCTAGGCAGGGGCATGCTCTGGGGATACAGATGATCAGGTGAGAAATTTGAATGAGAACTTAAACAGCTTGATAACATTAGTTTTAACCTAGGCCTACATGTCAGCAGTAAATAAAACTAGTAACATTGGGCCTGATACTGGCAGATAGGTGAGATATAGAGCAAAACCTTTGAGATAAAAACATTGATTTTCACTTAATGGGAATTTAAAGAGAACTTTTATCTTGATTCTGTAGTAATCCATGCAATTTCACAGAATATTCCTTTTCATGTGAATTCAAATGGTCAATGTTGTCCTCAAAACTTCTAAATGTGCGAATTTTCATATATAAAATATCATAGAATTGTGGGAAATTTACTTAAAAAAATTGAGGGAAAGGGCTCTTATGTAGCCTGATGTCGGTATGACTAAATATCGTGTTAAGATGTGGAAACTACTTCATGTTAAATTGCAAGAGAGTAATAGACTACACCAAATAACTCTTGCAGCCCTACTACTAACCCTGTATGGATGTGGCATGATTGCCATTTTTGTTGTATGTCCTAGCTCAGGTAAAACCTTGCAGAGAATGATTACCATACAACATTCTTTTATTATCTATTTTGAAAGCCAGTCATAACCGAAAAAAGAACAAATAAAGAAATTTTAGGATAAATAACAATTCCTTTAAAAAACTGTTGTGCAGCCACTGTTTCAATAGAACAGTTTAAAGGAGTCATCACCTGGTTTTTTACGTATCCAGTCCCCCTTGGATCGCTTTGGATCAATTCTTAAAACTTATTAGAAAAAAAAATAAAAAATAAAAAATCAAACATAGAGCTTGCTCTGACACTTTTACATACCACGACTTCCTCACGAGATATTATGCTCGAGGTTTTGACTTGTCCGGATGTGCATTGTATTAATATGTAATGAGGCGCGCATTGATTGGCCGCAGGAAGGACAGAGCCGGAATGGGGGGCTGGCCTGCATGCACACAGACTCCAATGCCGTGTTCCAATATCCATACTTACCGTACTTACTGTACTTAGTTTGAGTACGTAGGGTGTTCCGATCGCGATCGCGGCGAAAAGAAGTGTACTTAAAGGACCCGGATGTTGCCCTCATAACGGCAAAAATGTTGAGTGTGCAATGATGTACACTATACGCACTCAACGGCCGCCATCTTGTCTACGTAGCGGAAGAAGTGGAGCCAGGCAGAGGCGCTCAGTTCGGATTTTTTTTATAAATATCTACCGAGACAACAGCGCCTGCAGCTGAGCCATATTGCAGGATTGCAGGATTGTAATTGTTAAAAAGTAAAGCCGTAGATGTCTTTGTTCACCGTTCAAAGCGGGATGTTTTTGGCGGGTGACGAGCTGCGGCAGCTGTTGCGATCGTAATTTCCGGTAAGTGCACCACGGAGTATGGATTTGAAACAACACTCACCGGCTGAAATCTGCGTACTTAGTAAGTGCGGATAGTGTACTACGTTCAAGTGTACTCATGGAAGTATGGATATTGGAACACAGCACAAAACATAAACAGCCCCTTGTCATGGCGCACACACTAAATGACGAACCTTATGGAATTCAGGCATTTATGTACGAGCCGGAGTCGGAACCCCGAACGGGAGAGTGAAGAGGCAGAGATGGTGGAAGAGACACGTTTACAGCAGGATGTCTTTGAATGGTGAATTCTTTTTTTTCCCCTTCTTACTTTACACACTCATGTTTTACATGTAAGACGTGAATTTTAATGCTGGTGGTCACGATGTATGGCGTGCAAATGACTCGGCGTGCTCACTCAGAAAGTCTGGCTGAGGACGGCTGTGAGCCGATGCTTATGCGAGCTTATGCAAGTAGCCTCCTGTGGTAACGTCACCACAGGAGCAGAGTCAAAATCTTGTGCTCTAGGAATGGGCACGCATGTGTGCTATTCCTGTTCGGAAAAAGAGCCAAAGTGAAAAAACTCAGCCACTTTCAAACTCCAGCTTTTCAGGCAAGTTTCAACTGAGATCCAACACCAATATGCATGTTTTAACAAGAGAAATTGCAATTTTCGGGTGCACAGAAGTGCAACAGCAACTAGGAATAAATAATTCCCTTAAACTCACTCATGGAACTTGTTTGATTGCAGCACCACACGTTGAAGGCCGAAGGTTGAAGTCCGAAAGGTTGAAGCCGATACTGTGTCCACCCAGTGAGCAGCAAAGACATCTGGCACACGTCGGAGGTCCAAACGTGATGAGCTGATTGCCAGTACATGTTTCAGCCTACCTGACATGTGTTCCCTCACTGTCTCATAAGATTTGGGGAGAGTAGTTACATGGAGCTCTTTGCGTGATCCATCTCCAAATGCTCTATAAGGTTGCTGGTGTCGAAATTGGCAACACTCATGCAACCCCTTGAAATTACAACCTTGCATGGTGACCATGTCACCATTTTACTGGTGGGGTCATCTAGAGTTAAATATTGCCATAATATTGACACTTTGATAGTTCCATCTGACTCTTCTACCATACATTTTTGAAACAGGACCCTGCTTCTTCCCAATTAGCTCCTTCAGCTTTGCTTGACATTACACACTGGATATCAACTTCCAATTTGCTTTTTTAAAGCATAACTTCTTGTTAGTGATGGTAACAGCAGTTTTTTTTACTGTACTGAATCTCTAGAATCCGTTCATTAAAATGATTCGTTTTAATGAACGAATCGTTCAGTGCTCTCCAACTCCCTGAACTGATAGGCAGCCAAACGATCCGTCATTCAGTTCATGATTCAGCCCTGAGATTCACGTTCGCTTACTGAGGGGCGGTGCATTCATGGACTATAGTACACAATCATTTGCGGGAGACGCAGCGCTGCTTTGAGTGGTATACATGCACAAAAATTATTACATGGTGAAATGAAAGAAATGAAAGAGTCCTCTGTGCGCAGTAAAATCACTTAACATGATGCTACAGATGTTAGCAACACAGCGCTAATTTTAGCAGTACAGTTACTGAACATAAATCAACTCCTCTGCCATGAGTGAGTGAGTGAGTGAGACAACGGCAGTTTCAGCACAGAACATGAACGAGAATCACGTCCTCAGCGACGCGAATCATGAGTGAATCAGTCGTTCGCGAACGACCTGCTGAGGACGTGAATCACATTCGCGCTGATTCAGTGACAGCGCGAACATGATTTACGTCTTCAGCAGGTCGTAGAATCACGTTCGCGAACGTGAGTGACTTTTACTGTGCAGTAAAATCACTTAACATGATGCCACACGGATGTTAGCAACACAGCGCTAATTTTAACAGCCCGGTTACTGAACGTGAATCAACTCCTCTGCCCTGAGTGAGTGACTGACACAGCACCACTGTCAGCACAGTACGTGAACAAGAATCACGTCCTCAGCGACAGTTCTCTGTGTGCAGTAGGTTCACGAATCATGAACGACTCACAGCGCGAATGTGAATCACGTCCTAACAGTGACTCGTGGCAGTTCCACTCACGGCCGGCATGCTCACGGCTGAGCTCAACTGAACTGAAGATTGGCTCGTTCGAACGACACGTTCGCGACTGACACAACACTACTTCTTGCGTTGGCTTTTGTGTGAAGAAATGGTTTCCAGTGTGTAATGTTAAGTAGAGCTAACGGAGCTAACTAGGAAGTAGCAGGACCCTTTTCTAAATTACGTGGTATTGGATTGGTGCATAGACTCACATACACACCATTACCGATGCCTGCATTTTAAGCAGTACTGGCTGCACTTTCGGTACTGGTATCTGAATCGGAATTCTATCACCAAGTGCCTGCTCATGTGGGAAATATAAGTTCTCTGGAAGTAACTAAAAGTGCATGGTGCAGAACTGTTCAAATTTGAAAGTTTTATGAAATCAGTTTTGTTGTGAATTGGTGTTATACAATTGAAGGTTGATTGATTGATTGATTGATTGATTGATAAAGATTGACTGATAAAATGAGTGGCCACTTATAATTGGATCTCACTTGCCCCCTCTATATGCAAATAAACACATGCATCACTGGTACAAATGGACAACATTTTTGTTTGTTCACAAAACAGAAAGAAAGAAGTTAACATATAGCATCTGCTGAATTTACAGGAATGTATAATAGAGTTTCACCACATTTATTACTTTTGTCATAACTCAAGCAACTCAAAGTTGAGCAATTTTTAAGGGTGGACTGGGGATTTTCTCCACGAGTAACAAATGAGTAGTCTATATTGGTTAAAAATCAACATGTTTAACACCAATAAAATGTTATCATCTTTCATAGATTTTGTGTAAATGGTGAAATCAGATGAAAAAGTGTGTTGAAACGTGATAAATGTTGGTAAGATTCACACTGGAGTCTAGAGACATCAAACCAACAACAAAGAATTAGTGTTGCCTTACATTGCGTACGTCTTGGCCCAAAAGCCACATTGAAAAAGGAAGTCTTTAGATATACAAACTGTTGTTATTATTATAAAGTAATGTTTGTCTATCATTTTCACACAAGTCTTGCTGCATGGAGCCACTTGGTGAAAATTAAGGAATAAATACACAAGGGGGGAAATCATGGATACCAAAGAAACAGGCTCACGGGGCTTGCCCTTTTTTTTGTTTCTCTTTTCTAAAGCACTGTTTTGCTAAGTTGAACTTCCAATCAGAGTAATGTCTTTCACTGATGGGCTCCAGGCCTGATTCGGTGTGCTCAATTGGTAAGCTGCTAACAAGGGCCGAATAGTGGTAACAATTCTGGACACACTGCAGACACTCGGGCCAAAGATGCTCACCAATGGCCAACTGTTGGCTTGGTGTGTCAGCACCCTTGCAGTACATGAGTTTATAACACTGTTTCAAGGTGTCTTGTTTCCATGGTGGCAGTGGTTCAGTATGTTTACATGTGTCTTTGTATAAAGCTCACTCTTTCATCATCCTCTGATACACCCTGCAAACTCCTCATTGTTAGCACCCTTTACCCAAGATCCAATTTCCAAAAATACTGAATATATCATGCTGTAATTTTAGGAAATATGGCTATAGCTATTTGTTTTTAGAAGTTGAGTTCTAGTGAAAATCTGAGGAAATGCCAATATCAAGTGCTTCGCTTATTTTGTTGGCAGTCCAATGAACCAGAAATGCAATTCGGGTTTGACTTTGTGTAGTTGATGAAAATCAAAAGACACAGTCTTAGAATTGCACGTCTAAATCAAGTGTTATGTTTACTTGAGAAAAATATAGAGAAAAACAGTTTTTAAAGGGATAACTCAACAGTTTGGGAAATATACTTGTTAGTTAAATTAAAAAAGAAAAGATCGATTCCACTCTCTGTTTGCCAAATATGATGCAATAGAAGCCTAACCATGTGGCTCTGAGGAAATCCTCCATTTAAGCAATTTTGAAATTTCAAAGATTGAAATTATGAATAAAACTGCATGTGGTAAAAAAGGACACAATAGTATCATACAGCAAAGAAGTGTAAAAATGCTTATGCATGTGTTCTTTGGTGATATTGGCTAGGCACTGTCACCAAACACAGTGGTACACAGCTAAAGAGACACAGGCATGCAGACATATACAATGTCATGTGTGGAGTTACAAACACACACACACACACACATACAATCTGTATGTGCACATGCGCACAGGTCCCTTCATACCAGTTAAACCAGCAATGACTGTGGCTGTTGCTTTTCCTGCCAGCTGGAGAGTGCTGATGGAGTGTGATTGTATGCAAGTGTGTGTGAATTTTCCGTTGTGTGTGTGTGTGTGTGTGTGTGTGTGTGTGTGTGTGTGGCGTGCTAGAGAGAGAGAGAGAGAGAGAGAGAGAGAGAGGGAGGGAGGGAGGGATAGAGAGAGAGATTTGGTGGGGTGGGGAAAGGAGGGTTGCACACCTGGCATCCACCACAGATGGGCATAATCATCTCCCTTGCTACCCCCACCCAACCCCCAACCCCACATCCCTCCACATATACCCCACTCCTGCCCCCTCATCCATGCCGAGGTATTCTCACACACGCACGCACAGGCAAGCACACATACACACTCGCATTGTTAAATGAGTCAACTCACACAGCACCCTGATTCGAGCAGCAGTCATGCCAGAGTTAGATTGTCTGAATTGGTCCAGCTGACAAAAGCAATTATCATCCATTAGAGTCAAAAACTCTCCTACTATGTTTGTTTGTCATCCGAATAATATTACTGACTGTTACCAATAAAAAGGTGTCTCTGTTAAATGTTAATCAGGCTATTTTTTGGAAAAAATAATATAAATAAATGTTTGTTTCTTTGGTTACACCGATTACTCTATCCAAACAATTGAAACAAGTCTCTCTGCATAAATGATTCAAGGACAACGTGGATTGAGTCTTGATATGATGCATTTTTCAAATTTTAGATGTGTTAAAGCTGTACGTTCAATGCGATGAGGCAACTGCGGGTTGCACAAAATTAGAAAAAGCTGAGCTGAAAATCTTCAACTTGAGTGAAAAATGTGTGCTTTCAGTGAAACAGATTTATGACTTCAATTCACAATCTGACAGAGACAAAGAAAAGGAACAGTCAGGTGGTCTAGGGGGAAATGACTGGAATAAACTCTTGTTGGAGTTTTTGGTTTAGTTTTGTTTTAAACAATAAATGGACAGTTGGATATTTGGACAGTGCTCCATTACTAAACATAGGCTATACTTTATAAGGTAAGTAATTTGAAGGACAACATTTTTATTTTAAGTAATTGCGTTGTATTTATTAGTCCTTTTTGAGGGGTGGTGGAAATTATTTTTGATGTGTTAGCTTAGTGGGGATGCTGGAAGTGACACAGTGTCACAAATGCAAATGTATGACTGTGGAGTCACATTTGACAGCACTACCAACTAATGCAACAAAAACTATAACTTATACAGCCGTAGATGTTTAATTTCACATAACGCACTGAAAGAAACATAGCATAATAAATGCATTATTTGGGGTTATAGGTATGTACTGCAATTGCCAGCCATGTAACATTATATAATACTAGAGCCTTTGTGTTATATTTCATATTCAAAAAACAAATGTATATTCAGTTTTTTCAGCCCTTGACTCTAAGGCAGTGGTTCCCAACCTTTTTTCCTTGAAGCCCCCCTTGCCTGTGTCCAAGACAGGCCAGGCCCCCCCAACCCGCATGCACTAAAATAATAAAGTGATTAATTACAAACTTTTCTTTGCAAAAATAAACAACAGTTATATTCTCCTAGTTTTACAATGTATATAGATACATTTCTTCCTTTTTGTGCCATCAGGTGCATCACACACGAACACACACACACACACACACACACACACACACACACACACACATACACACACACACACACAACGACCAGAATAGGCCTAGGGGTGTTGGTAATAAATAGCTTAATGAATTTAAATGTGGACCAAGAAATATGTTTCAATTTGGATTATAGAGAGTTTTGATTGGGTGTGTTACTGGGATTTTATGCAGTCCAGGGTATAATTGGCCATTTTGACTATTTTTGATTTTACCATTATATTTCACATTAAAAAATTTTTATTTATGTTTTGTTTGGTGTCATTATTTTCAGCACAACCTCACACGTGTGACTGTACAGTTATTTTTGCATTTTGACACACTGTATTAACACAATGGACCTAAAATCACAAAAAAACATACAAGTTTAAAAAATGTTTCAAAAACATTTTTACTGTGAAAACCACAAATATGATCAACAAACCATTTGTATTACTTATATTGCAAATATTAATTGTTGTTTGCTAAACTTGTGCATAAGTTTTTGAAATTTACAAAGTTATATGTAATTATTTACATTTAAATGCAGGCAATGTGTCAGGCTTAGGTCTGCCTCAGCTCTTCTGCCTGCTCCACATTCAGCAGTCTCCTCATTGTATTGACTTATTAAACAAAAAAACGTTACACTCCAAAACACGTTAAATGTCACAAATCTCTCAGCTCTCTCACCGTCACTGTCGGTCCCTCCACAACTTCCCCCTGTCCCCAGCAACCAAATCACGTGTCTTGCTATGTAATTTTGTGATTGGCTGATGTTGTGCCTTTTTCCACGAATAGAAACTTGTTTTTTCGCTCACAAACTTTTCCTGCTTGCGGACACTTTCGTGAGAGAAGCCTCTTCCTGCACCAAACGCATGACAAACATGAAGGTAGTGTTAGCGACAGAGCGTGCCATACATTATTTATCATAAGTCTGGTTTTACTGGGCCTATCAACACAATTTAAAAACTGGTACACAGCTTGAAGGCTGCTTCAACACATAAGTTGGACTGAGACTCACTGAGGCTCTGTGTTGCTGCTATGTCATCTTAAATTGGTCATGTGATTTTGACATGCCAGCGCGTCAATCGACCTCGGAGGGTTGCACATATATAACTTCAACCTCAGAGCAGACAAAGTCGTGTGCCCCCCCTGCGATCTCTGGCGCCCCCTTAGGGAGGGCGTGGACCCCAGGTTGGGAATCACTGCTCTAAGGGACATCTTTGTTTGTTGACCGTGGCTTTTGAAAAAAAAAAAAATAAAATCTGCAGTTTTTTTCCCTTCATTTCTGAGGTATGCACTGTAACTTTTAATTTTGTGACTGATAATCTAGTTTGGTTAATCACAATACTGAATTGATTCTTCCTGTTTTTTTTTTTCATACCAGAATGACCAAAATATCTTGAGAAGTACATACATGTTTCAAGGACCGTTTGATTTATCCAGAGGAAGTTTGGCAGGCTTGAGAAGGAGCACGTTTCTTTTTGCAGCCCCCTCCCGCCCCTTCCCTCTCACCTCGTTCACCCCTGAGGGGGAGCCTGCCATTTCCAGGCAACAAAAGCGGGACATGGCCAGCAGGCTTTGATGTTTATTTTAGTAGACTGTCCCCCCGCTGCTTGGCCTTCTTTTGTGTCCGTCCAGGTACAACAAGCCCCCCCCCCACCGAAAAAAAAGGCATCCTCCGTGGTTGACCCGGGACAGGGGATGTCCTGTACTTAAACCCTTAACCCGCCAACACCCCTCACCCTGCCTCCAATCTTTCCTCAGTCTTGAGTTGTATGTGTCCTCTGCCCTCATCCTCTCAATGTCACAGTCACCTATCACCTCCTCTCATGCACACTGACCTTCAGCCTGTTTATACACAGGGGTAAAAGTAGAGAGCGCTATTAACATGTTGACTCTTGTTTGATAAACTGACTTGTGTGTTTGTGTGCATATATGTACTCTTTTTCCTTTTTTTGGCATTGGCAGTTGAGCAGTTGGCAACCTTTTCAAGGACTTACAACTTTATAATACTAATTTTGCAATCACATACACCTAAAACACATCCGTTTATGGACATTGTGGTATACATCCTTGTTGTCATGTGTCTTTATGTTTGTTTTTACGCTATCACAATGACATTTGCATGAGGAGAGAGTCTGGCTAGGAGGGAATAGGGAATTGGTGGAGGTGGCGTTGAGGGGGTTACGTTTCCTTTCACTAGCTGCCAATCCATCAAGGCTCAGTCTACCGCTGTGGGGGCTGACAGGCAGCACAGAAAAGAACAAGGCCCGGCAACAGAGCCCCCTCTCCACGGCCATCACTCATCCCCCAGCAGGCTCTGAACTCTGCTTGACCTTTTCCAGAGCCTCCTCACCAACTTCCACTCCTTAGCACCTAGTTAGCCTTAAAGACGCAGATACAAGCCTGCGCCATGAACTGCCAGCGTTTGGCCACAGGAGAGTCTTATGAGGTGGATAAAGCAGAGGAGAATGAGTGTTCAGTTGTATCACCAGTTCTTTGTTTATACATGTGTGGGGGGGGGTTACGTCTCATCCCTGCAGTCGCGCAAGCCTTTGCCTGACAACCAGATTGTCAGACAGCAAGGAGGAAACACACAAAAAGCTGAAAACGACACACACACATACACACACGCTGCAGAGGGGTGGTGAGAACACTAGTTGACATCATTAGGCCGGACACATTTTTGTCACGGTTCCAGATTCGACGCGTCTGCATTTTGCTGAATGCCGACTCGGTCTCACTATTTCTCTTCCCTCCCACCCAGCCTCGTTCCCTCTATCTCTTTGTCCTGCTTACATGTTTAATACCAGAGACGCCCTGGCTCATCAGAGCTGTCCAGACAACACTTTGTCCTGGTGTGGGAGGAAATAAAGACCAACCCAAAAAAAAGGAAAAGAGAGAGAGAGAGATAGAGAGAGAGGATGTAAATACAAAATAGTGCCCTAGAGATCCTTTCTGCCATGTAGCTAACACTCCGAGGCTTGTGTCTGAGCTAAACATTTCAAGCGTCTCTGAATACAGCAGAAATCACTGGCTCCTTTTTCCTGGGTTTGTTTTACTCAGGATCCCTCTCTTTCCATAACAGATCACAGTCTCAGTGCATTAGCCACAGCCCGGGTACATCAGAGAAATTCATAGTTACTTGGCGGTGTGGCTCTTATTTGCTCTCTCCCGGCAGCTTAATTGTGTTTTCTTGTGCCGTCTGTTTTTTCGTTTGTTTTTTCTAAAAGGTTCAGCAGAAATACAGTGATATAATAAGTGACCCCAACAGTGAAAATCTTGTTACTGTGATGAACACCTGAGGGCTGTGTGTGTCTGTGAGACTGAATAATTACCTTTGAATCTTCCACCTGTATCAGTTCTACATTCTATAAACTTCCAGGTGATATGGAACATTTTGGATTGACCAGTATAGCAGTTTGCTGATATACAGCTTGTCCCTGACTTTGGGGCCTGAGATGGGTTCGATTGCCCCCATAGGGGTATGACAATTGCAATTTGTTAAGGGGCATTTTTATGGCTGCACGCCTATTTAATTCATGTATCCCTTGTGCTTACTTTATCTTGAACATGTTTGAGTTCATTGACACGACAAAATAATTTTTACAGTTTTTATTTCATAAGAAAGTCAAAGTCAGCCACTCATGGTTGCTAAAATCATGCAAACTCCCAAGCTGTGTGTCGTTTGTCAAATTCTCAATTTTGTACTATGGGATTTTAGCCCTGATCTAACATCTGTGGAACATTTTTGGAGTTCACCAACGCAAATCCCCAGATCAGAAACAGATCGGCATGCGCTCCTGTGAACGATTATCGGTATGTGTGAACAGTTGTTCAGCACTTGCTTTCTGAACCCAGTCTTATTATTTATTTATTCACATGGATTGGGCACAATAATAGCCAAGCAGTATTTGTAACAATGGCGTCATTGCTGAACCACAATATGAGCAGGCAGTTTCACATATCAAGTGCAACATTAATCCTTGCTGCCTGCGCATCCTAATCCATCCTCTCACACAAATTATACTTTTTCCTTCCTTGTGTTTTCCCTACTAATCAGCACACCAACAACTTGGAGTGTTTGGACCACATCATCCCCATGTCCCTGCAAAATCAAGGGTCTAAACATAGAAATTTTACAACTCTTTTAATCTAACATATGGCATTTTAACCACCACATAAACAATGAAAATATGCTGTTTACACTACAAAGTATTCTGTCAGGAACAGTGCATGTTGAGTATATATTGGCCAGTCTTTTGTCTTGTTGGGTGATGCTGCTTTATGCTGCTTTCCAACAACAGTTTAGCCACGTTCAACCCATTTGCCAGCTGACTGTGCGTTTTGTCAATAAGTCAATTGCAAGCAACTCCCAGATGAACATTTGTCCATGTTCCCAAAAGCGCAGCATAACAGTGACACGTGTACTAGACCTTTATCTAGGCATGAGAAGTACTTGGTTAGTTTTGAGAAAACATCATCTTTTGGGTTAAAATAGGTACATTAATTCTGTAATTTAGGTTACAAATGTAGTCGCAAGTAACTTACATAATGCTACATAGGATTTAACTCAAGTAGGTTGTAAGTTCTCACCGTTGCTTTGGTTTTCACACTGGACACAAACAGAGGTCTCCTAAATAAAACTCCTGTGCTTGTTTAACCCACCCATCCATCCCTGACCATCTCCGTAATAAGAGTTTTCCCTCTTCACACTACTTCTCCTCACTTCCCTCTGTGCCACTGTAATTACTACTACAGGTGCTAGAGGTCGCCACATAACTAAAAAAGTAAATATGATAAAATCATAATTAACTGCTTTCAGAATTGACCTTTATTGACGTTTTTCTGATGAGGATGAGCTGGTAAATGAAGTCCTTTACGTATACTGTGTATTCTGCGTACGATTGTGTTGGCAAGGCGAAACAAACGGTTACAGTAATAAAGAAAAAGGACTGGGATTTGATCTGGTTTATTTGAACTGACAGTGTTCCATTTAAATATTCCTGAAATAGCACAAAACTGATCTTTGGGATCGGCTTGGGACACTCCTTGGCTGCAAGCTACAAATCGCTAATATTAGGGATATGACAAACTGACTGACACAATTCTCATAATTCTCTCTTTCATCACTAAAACAGCAAAAGTTAAAACAAATACAGGGAGATTTTCAACCCTCATTTTTTTTCAAAATGGAAACATGTCTGACTTAACTTTTTACGTATATTTCAGCTTTGAGATGGATGCACCAGCCTCCAGAGTGAAATTAATAACTCACTAACATCTGGGCAAGCGACAGTAAAGAGGGATTTAGTGTTAGCCCCGGGAAGGCAGGGAGAAGCTGTGTGTCCATTAAACGCTTTATTACAGAGCCAGCAGCCCCTTGCTAACTCACTTAGCCTCGTGTGCAGGACACTCTGCTCAGTAGCCCGGCTGCCTGTCAGACTGTCTGCTACTCAACACATGCCATGCTGGAGGCAGCGGCCCTTTACACACTCCGATTACCTCGGCCCGTCTGATAGGTTGTCTATTTGTCAATCAAAATAGTGGTCTGCAATCAAATATATAGCAAAAGTAAATGTCTGGTACCTATTACTCAGAACCACCTAAATTAACATTACTCTTTAACATGCATAGGTAACACCCGAGGTTTGCAAAATCACAACAAAACAGTCATGCAGCATACAAAACGAAAAGTAACACACACAAACAAACAAACACATTTTCTGCAGCGAATAGAAAGGTCATCTCCCCTTAACCCCACACCACTACTCCTGCTTTCGTACAACCCTCAATTCAGTTGAAATAATTGCTTTTAATAATAGCTTTTTCCTTGCACTTGTTCCTAAACTTGCCTCCATTCTCTGTAACTGCAGTTTTTCACAGCAGTATTATTGTATCATGAAATAATGCTTACTGTAGACCCTGAATGCAGCAAGTTGGAGATCTGCAAAGTGTCATGTTCAACATTCATCGGCAGGTGAATCCTAAATCTATCTTCACTGTGAATGATAATACCGTAATTTTGAGTGGGAATTTTGTAGAAATTATCTGTTTTTGGTGATGATTTCCATTCCCGTTATAACACGTGTTTTCTAGTTATTGTTTTCATGCAGTCAGAGGAGAAGCCTTCCTAACGTTTACAGTTACAGAAATGACAAGTCTAAGCTGATGGCCACCTGCTTTTCTCCACACAATTTTGCTGCAAGAGTTTCTTGAGAAGAATCTTGAGTGTTTGACTTCCAAGGTAATACGCTAATTTTGTCAATTTAACTCTGTTTTACCATGTTAAGTTAGCTGTGTGTTTGTGTAACGTTAAGTTTAAGAGTGCCCTGGTAGAGAGAAGTAGAAACACATACTACTTAGCTGGTAGCAGAGTGCATCATAAACTAGTTACATGAAGTTCTGATTGATATTGTTATCTGGTGACATTTAGTTGACCATCAGGTCATTAGTTTGGATAAGGAGTAACATTTTTTGAATACAAGTTAGACTGAAATTGCGTGTGTGCCTGCATGTATATATATGTGTGTTGTTGCGGTAGCGAACTAGTACCACTTGAAGAAGCTTGTTAAAGCTAATCTTAGTTATCCTGTCCTCTTAGTCATCATCATACTGAGCGAAGTGCATATAGCTAAGATATCAAAATAGGTAAAATGTCATAGTGTCAAGAGCGGGACCCAGAGTAAATAACATTTGTTAGTGAACCTCTGTTTCAAATACCAATGTGTTAAATGCAAATGAATTAAAGTTTTGCAATAGTCCAAAATACATCAAATATATCTACTAGAATTATGAAAAAAAGTATAATAGTATAGTATAAAAATAGTATTACAATATTCTTAATAATTTCTCAATATTTCATTCACAGTTTAGGATCAAACAACTACCTTTACAGGATATGCTGATATGGTTTCTAATAATCTAATATTAGGTCCCATCAAAGAGGGAACAGGTTATTAGAAAGCGTCTTGCAGTGCAATATTTCACAATTTATGGCTAGCTATTGAGTCAGAACTCATCACTGAGCTGACACATAATTGTTTATTTCATTACTAACTAACTAACATTATAAAGGTAGGACTGTTGAATGTCTTCGGAGCCCCTACAGGGAGGAAAAAAAAAACATAAACATTTC
>CAEMYA010001154.1:930504-956203 GCA_903131615.1 Diplodus sargus
TATATATATATATATATATATACATATATATATATATGGGGAAATAGATATATACCGTATTGACCCGAATATAGGACGACCCCGATTATAAGACGACCCCTCTTTTCAAGACCAATCTTCAGAAAAACTCTGTTAGCCAAAATTCATTTCTCAGTAACAAACTAACATACCCTCCTGTCAATCTCTTGGAAGCGGCAGCTTAGAGGACCATGATAAGCTTTTCTCTTACTGTTAGCATTTTCAGACGGTCTTTTTGGACCCGCCATCTTCGGATGCTACACTCCATAACTCCATATTTCTTGCCTGGCTGACAGCTGTTTGGCGCCTCTGCTGCATTGACCACCATTATCTTAAAATTAGCATCATAGCTCCGCCTCAGATGTGTGTAAACTTGCCCCACTTTTGATCCACTTTGCTCTGTACAATCACTGCGCCTCTTCATTTTCATCTCTAGTCACTTCTTCTCCGCTGTGATTGACAGATGACACCAGCCAGAGTCAGTGACGTCTCTACAATAAGCTGGCGCCCTCTGCTGTTGCGGTCGTGTAGCGACCCAGACAACTATCAGCATGTGTCAACGGTTAGACCCCGATTATAAGACGATCCTACTTTTTCACATAATTTTAATCGAAAAAAAACCTTGTCTTATATTCGGGTCAATACGGTGTATATATATACAGTACAGACCAAAAGTTTGGACACACCTTCTCATTCAAAGAGTTTCCTTTATTTTCATGACTATGAAAATTGTAGATTCACACTGAAGGCATCAAAACTATGAATTAACACATGTGGAATTATATACTTAACAAAAAAGTGTGAAGCAACTGAAAATATGTCTTATATTCTAGGTTCTTCAAAGTAACCACCTTTTGCTTTGATTACTGCTTCGCACACTGTTGGCATTCTCTTGATGAGCTTCAAGAGGTAGTCACCTGAAATGGTCTTCCAACAGTTTTGAAGGAGTTCCCAGAGATGCTTAGCACTTGTTGGCCCTTTTGCCTTCACTCTGCGGTCCAGCTCACCCCAAACCATCTCGATTGGGTTCAGGTCCGGTGACTGTGGAGGTCAGGTCATCTGGCGCAGCACCCCATCACTCTCCTTCTTGGTCAAATAGCCCTTACACAGCCTGGAGGTGTGTTTGGGGTCATTGTCCTGTTGAAAAATAAATGATGGTCCAACTAAACGCAAACCGGATGGAATAGCATGCCGCTGCAAGATGCTGTGGTAGCCATGCTGGTTCAGTATGCCTTCAATTTTGAATAAATCCCCAACAGTGTCACCAGCAAAGCACCCCCACACCATCACACCTCCTCCTCCATGCTTCACGGTGGGAACCAGCCATGTAGAGTCCATCCGTTCACCTTTTCTGCGTCGCACAAAGACATGGTGGTTGGAACCAAAGATCTCAAATTTGGACTCATCAGACCAAAGCACAGATTTCCACTGGTCTAATGTCCATTCCTTGTGTTCTTTAGCCCAAACAAGTCTCTTCTGCTTGTTGCCTGTTGCACTTATTAAACCTGACAGGGCACACCTGTGAAGTGAAAACCATTTCAGGTGACTACCTCTTGAAGCTCATCAAGAGAATGCAGAGGGTGTGCAAAGCAGTAATCAGAGCAAAAGGTGGCTACTTTGAAGAAACTAGAATATAAGGCGTATTTTCAGTTGTTTTACACTTTTTTGTTAAGTACATATTTCCACATCTGTTAATTCATAGTTTTGATGCCTTCAGTGTGAATCTACAATGTCAATAGTCATGAAATGAAAGGAAACTCATTGAATGAGAAGGTGTGTCGAAACTTTTGGTCTGTACTGTATATGGAGAAATAGATATATACCGTATTGACCCGAATATAGGACGACCCCGATTATAAGACGACCCCTCTTTTCAAGACCAATCTTCAGAAAAACTCTGCGGCAGCTTAGAGGACCATGATAAGCTTTTCTCTTACTGTTAGCATTTTCAGACGGTCTTTTTGGACCCGCCATCTTCGGATGCTACACTCCATAACTCCATATTTCTTGCCTGGCTGACAGCTGTTTGGCGCCTCTGCTGCATTGACCACCATTATCTTAAAATTAGCATCATAGCTCCGCCTCAGATGTGTGTAAACTTGCCCCACTTTTGATCTACTTTACTCTGTACAATCACTGCGCCTCTTCATTTTCACTTCTTCTCCGCTGTGATTGACAGATGTCACCAGTCAGTGACGTCTCTACAATAAGCTGGCGCCCTCTGCTGTTGCGGTCGTGTAGCGACCCAGACAACTATCAGCATGTGTCAATGGTTAGACCCCGATTATAAGACGATCCTACTTTTTCACATAATTTTAATCGAAAAAAAAACCTTGTCTTATATTCGGGTCAATACGGTATATATATATGTATCAATATGAAATTACTGTAAATGGCACAATTCTGTGATAATTGTGCTATTCTGTAGAGAATAGTAACAGCAGAGGATTGATAGCAGCCTAACCTGTTAGCCAACACTGATTTGGGTTTGTAATCAATCCAGAAATCTTTGATGTCATTCATGTATATAGTTGTTCATGCTAATTGTACTGTATATTGGCTAAAACATAATAGGTATAATATTTTTTTTGTAGTGTTATATATTAACATTTGTTCCAAAAATATTTAAGAAAGAAGTCTTACATAATTCAGTTGTTCGTATTAGTGCATCACATTAAGTGTAAGAACTGTAATGATTTGGTTGTTTATGGTGGAAGTGTATAGAAAACGCATCTTTCATTTTTAATACTTTATTCAAACAAGTTAGCGATAATGCAAAACAAGGAATAAATACAGATCAACAAATAAATAGGTGCGATTGCTCCAAAAGTGGTCCTTTAATTCTGGCCTGCAAAACAGTAGATTAGCAACATGATTACATATTTTTATGGAACAGAGTGTGACTGTCCTCAGACTACTGTGAACAAAGACAATGGTGAATACATTTTGACATGTATACCACAGCGCTCCTCCTCCAGTTATAAAGAGAGTTTTGCTCATATACAGTAAAACAGAGTTGTTGTCATCATCTTTATTGTTTATTGATCAAATGTCAAAGGTAAATTCCATGTAGAAAGACAGGACTGTCAGTAGCTGTGTTGGGTTGTCTGTATCCATCGTGCCTCTATCTGGTCAATGAGAAGAGGGCAAAATCCGCGCACTTGGATTGTAAAATTCGGGAGCACGGATTTACAAGAAGGGCTCCGTAGATAGCCCTGACTGAGTCAATGAGGAAATAAAACAGCGTGTCTGGTTCCAGAGGGAGGAGAGAGAAACTCAGGGCCCCGCTGTTTGCGCTGTAGTCTGGACTGCTCATATGGGCTACCTGGTGGTCATTCATGTGCACTGCAGCTAATGCAAAGTTAGTATCTATATCTTAAAATTTGACTATTGTTGTGGACACACTCAAACAAGATGAATACAGAAGTAACATATAATCACAATTAAGCTGTGACAAAATAAACATATAGTACATTGCTGCCACTGTGGAGAACACATATGGACAGATGTCAAGATATGTATGTAAATGTAAAATTGTTAAACAGTTTTAATTTTCTTTTTTTTTTTGTTTCACAGGTCCAAAATACGTTTGCATTCATTCTTTCAAGGTGACCATAATTTTCTTGTATTTATTAATCTTTGTGAGTGTGTATTCTGTATCTTTAATAATCAACAGAGATCAGGCTTGCTGAAACATAAATTTGAAGCATTAATTAAAAAAACGCTGCAAATACAAAATCCAAATGTTTGTAGTGTTTTCTACATGTGTTATCAGATTGAGGAAGAATGTTTGTTAATATCCTCTTCTGCATGTGAATACATTCCAGGTTCAATGATATTACCCATTACAATGTGAACACGTGGTAGACGAGAGTGGGACAGTGAACAATAATGGTGACTCAGATTCCAATAAATCTAGAAACAGGAATTACATGACAGCTACTTCCATGCCAAGTGTGTTGTACAGCGATGCAATCTTTCCCATCGTTAACATCAGGTCTTAAAACTCAGGGTGACAGGGTGAAATGACAAGTATAAGCACAGCCAATGGCTATTCTCCAATCTTTATTTTTCTGACATATGGATGGATCCTGTCTTTCAGAGCGTATTGTGTGATTGTAGGCCATCACATACTGTCAGTGCAGGCTGACGTGTTAGATACACTGAATACAGAATCGGCTTGTCTGCAGTGTGCTGAGGCTGTCTTTGACAGTGTAGCGCTGTCTGTGTCACACTCTAACAGACAGCCAAATAACCCCTTGGCAGTGTAAACAAAGAGAGATTACACCCTGGTGAGTGGAGGGAGTCTGCCTGTGTGCTCCCAGCATTGAGGGGAGAAAGGATGGTTGGTTACAGCAGAGAGAGAGAGAGAGAGAGAGAGAGAGAGAGAGAGAGAGAGAGAGAAAGATGGTATGTAGACAAACACTGACTGAGATGCCAAATATGGAGGATAATGGTACCCAGAATGCACTATGTGCCTTATTCCTTTTGGTGGATAATGTTAAGGGCTCAATGGCTGTAGCATTAAGCGCAGAGTTACTCTTTTGATATTGTTAAATTAATCTGAAAAAATAGGCTTTCTAATATTTTAATTTAAATAATTGTAATTCATAATAATTGCCTTAAGCAAGACTATCCAACCTTTGCCATGAGAAGTCATTTATTTATCTCCCAAATGCAAAGTTAAATGAATAAGCAATATTGTGCATTGAATTAATTTTAAACAATAACATTATCTAATGAATATTAAAGTTTAGATATATCGTATAATAGGTAGCCTACCTATACCACATTCTAATTTCAGGCAATTATGGCCACTTTCCAGCATACCATTCCACACACCAGGTTAACAGGCAACAGTTTGCCAAAGGCCATCAGTGAGCATCTGTGGTCCTAGTTGTTACGATGTGTCCCGCACCTGCCATCATTGTCAATGTATACTGCTGGAGTGCGCAGCAAACAGTTAGCTGAATTTGGTGGGTTTATCATCCACTCTGCAAAAATGTCTCAATCAGAGAAAAATAAGCCTTAAAAGACATAAGTAATGAAACAACTTTCTGAGAACTATTCAACAAGCCGCTGCCCGGACAATAATGCAGTTGAAAAACTCCACATGTTGCAATGAGAAACCGAGATGAATTGTGTCATTAAGCTGCTGCTCTTATTAGGTCCTGGTTGTTTTCGATCATCGCCATTACCTGCGGTGCAACACAGCCCAATGAATGAGACGGGGAAGAGGACTGAGAGTGTGCTATAACCATAAACTCTGCGTCGGTAGATATGTGTGTGTTTGCGTGTGTGTCCTCTAACCTTGCTGTCTTCCTGGGCCAGCTGGAGAACATCAGTGTTTGCGATGGTGGAGCATGATTGAGATGGTGTCATCCCGCCTGGCCTGAAGCCCCAAGTGCATTATGGGTATGTCACACCATTATCCAAGACATTTGGCATATAGGAGAAGGAACACTGCCTTCTTTCCATTTCTCTCTCCCTTCCTAAACTGGATAGTTCATATGCTGTTGCTTGAGAGCTCTCTGTTTCAACATAACAGTCTCTTCCTGAATATCAATTTCAATCCTGAAGTCACTATCTTACAGCTGCAGTTCTGATCCCAAAGATCCCCTTTCCCGTACAAAACCATCCAACCCAGGCCATCAGTAAATTCAGATGTAGGCCTGTTGTGTAGGTCTCTGCTGGATGCATTGAGTCTGATCCTAATCGTTCACACGCTGGATGGTGTCAGATATCCCTTTATTCTGGGAACTGATCCCAGATTAGGTGCTTTGTCCCTAGCTGGTACTGTCCTATTGCTACAACCTCTGTTATGAATGCAGGTCTGGTGATGATTTTCATCATACAAAGTCCATATCATAACAGGATTTGAGATAAGAACCCAAATGCAGATGATGGCAGGAAACTGATGCCATGCTCAAATGCTCAATTTTATTGACTACAGGGAACGGGCCTGCCTAAACAAGACTTGGCAACTGTTGCTGTGTGGTGTAGAACAAAAACTAGGATCTAACGATCGAACACAGCTATTTCCCTTGGAGCTATGTTTATATGGTTATCTGATAAAGTAGAGATAAGCACCCAGTACTCAACAAGGACAAGAAGCAGAGTGCACCACTAACTATTCAGGCCCTCTCAACATTTTGCTTTGCTGTAGCTGTAGGCCAAAATCTCTTAAAGTCATGTTGTCTACCATCAATCTTTATTCAATATCACATAGTTACATTACAAATAAAAATAAACTTGCTCACTTTTGCTCTTATGAGTTTTACAGTATCTTGATTATCTTTGGGATGTTTCTACACCTTGATTCAATCTGGAATTTATGGCAGAGTGAACAGAGGCAAACCTCTCTTCGATAACAAACACATGAAGCAATCAAGCCTACTTGGAGATTGCAAAAAAGGACCAGTGGACTCTTAGACTGTGAGAAACAAGATTCTCTAGTCTGATGAAACCAACAACTGTTAGCCTCAATGCTAAACGTTGTGTCTGGAGGAAACCAAGAGTCTAATGGACTTTGTTGAAAGAAAGCTTAACAGAGCGAAGTACAGAAATATTCTTAATATTCTAAAATCTGGTCCAGAGCACGTATGACCTCAGACAGGGCTGAAGGTTCAATGGACAATTCAGTGGACAATGACCCTAGATACACAGCCAAGACAACACAGGGGAGACCCAGTCAAACATATTTGGGTTATTGTTAAAAACATGTGATAATGGCTGTCCACAGATCAGTCCCTATCCAGTCTGATATAGTTGAGAGGATGTGAAGAGAAAGTGGAAAAAAAGAAATCCCATGTTAGCATAGCTTATCACGTTTTGCAAAGCAAGACTCAAGGCTTCAAGGAAGACAGTGCAGGAAGACATGCAGTAAAAGGCCACCAGGTGGAATTCAACCTGAGCCTCTGCTGAGGACTCAGTCTTTGTAAGGGGGCAACCAATCTACCAGGTGAGTTATCAGGTTGCCCGCATGGCTAGAACCTCTATAAAATAGAGATAATGCTTTGTATTAAGGCTCTTGTAATAAACATTAATTAATAGTTGATAAGGCACATATAAGACCTTATAAGATGCTTATTAACATGATGTATAGTCAACTATACAGGGGTTAATAATATCATCATTTACATGTGTGTGTACCAGCCTTTGAAAAAAAAAAAATCAGTTAGAAGTACAAACAATACAAAAGACAGATAGGTAGGTTTTTAATGAAAAAAATATATAATATAATATATACAAGGTTTTAAGATATAAAGACAAACTATTTTTCTGAAATATGCACGCATTGCGACTGCTGAAAACAACGATCAAAGACATCAATCAAATGATACATGCAACTCAGGGATGGGACACTGGCGATATTATTGGAACAACTCAACTTGACACTAATGTACCCCTTTTGGTAAACATTTTTTTTTGTAAAATGCACTTCCCAATAGGCAACAGCTTCCCTGACCGCCATCATTAATATCTGTACAGCAACAAATGGCATCCAGACATTTTCCATGGAAATCACCAAGGTTGTGCCCTCTTGTATGCTGATACTTTGACTCTGCATCCTTTCAGAGGCATCAATGGCAAGTTCTGCAATTGGTGCATTCAAGGTCCCACTGTTTTGCAAGCAGCAGTCATAGGTTTCTTCCTCATCTATTTCTTCAACACTGTCTTGTAACTTCCAGTTACTTCCTTGCGACCATGTGCTAAATTGTTAAAGAAGAAGTAAACATGATTTTAGCCTCAATAAAGGATAATACGGAATACTGTGTTCTACTCAATCACCTTAACTTCAGTAAGGTAAACCACCTATTAAACACTAGTACTGTAGTATCCAGCTGCTCCAGCCTAACATAGCTGCAAAATTGTCCCAGCTTTAATAAAATGCCACAATCGGTTGAGCATCCCCACCCATACTGTTATGTTGAATTAAGTCACGATTACATAATACATTAAAGACATAAAGCAATTAATAAGAGTGGTTAGGATAGCTATTAGGATAGCTGGTCGGAAGCAGGTAAATGCATACGTTTGTTCAAAACAAACCTAACGCTAACCCTAACCCTATCGCAAAAAACAAACTTTAACTCAAGTGTTTGTCTCCTTCCACTGTTGTGTTGTTGTGGTTACCGACTTGAATAAATCACAGCGACGGTCAGTCCCGACTGAGACTTCACAGAATAGAGTGATAAAGCCAGACAGCACCCTGCTTACTGATGGCGATAATGTAACTTCTTAACTTTCTATTGTGTGTGGTGGGTCAGGATCCCAATTACAACACATTATACGGCACCCATATGATTCTAAACAGTCAGCGAGTACATGCTTAGATTAACAGGACAGCTGGGGAAACACGTTGAAAAAAAACACACAGGTGCCATCATCATGACATGTACTGCCACGCCTCTTTTGGATCTGCTTGCTGTGTGAAGTACACCCTGGTGCGGCTTTATGCCAGAGCTGCTTGGTTCTGCGTGAACAAACAACGGCGGAGAATTGGCGAACTTCTGATGCGGATATAATTTGGCGTGTCTGTGTGAAAAGGGCTATTTTTTGTTTCAGGAGATTATACACTGATGAAAACATAATAATAAAAACTATATTCCATATCTGCCCCTATATCCCCTGGACCTTTCAAATAAACCGCTCAGTAGTTTAGTAACCATCCTGTTCAACATGGAAGACAATAATAATTATCGCTGAAAAAGTTTAAAGAATACATTTTTGCTGACATGAATGTTCTGTTATATGATACATAATAGTGTTCGTGAAGACTACTTTACTATATTCATAACAAATATACACTAACTGGGATCCATTGATGTTGACATGAGTGCTTAAGTCTGCAGGCCAGGTTGAGAATGTTGAGAATGACAGATTTTTTTCTACCTAAGCAAAACTTTTTAAACAGACATGCTTGGGTCAGCATGGATATCTTGTGAGTTGACACAGGGGTAAAAATAAAGATAAGATAATAAACATATTTGAAGTCAACAGACAGTTGACTTCCAAACAGACTTACAGTATGTTTCTTCTCTTAAATACACCAACCCCCCCCCCCCCAACACCGTTCTGTTCCTATCAGGGTCTATCTGTGTCAACAAACCCTACTCTCTCCTACATCTCCCTCTGTCAGGGGCTATCTGTGTCAATGCCCCCCCCCACTGTCTACCACAGCTAATAGGCCTGTCAGCGCTGTGACATTGCAGGGTCGAACCACGTGACAGCATTGGACATCATAGCTGTTGCCCATTAGTGAGCGTGACTTGCCTGTAATGTCAGCGCTGTGACACGCCTGATTCACTCGCTTACACACTGACCATGATATCATATTAGCCGAGAGGCCAAGGAGGAGTGACCCTAATGAATATCAATAGGGTAAGATGCGTTGAATGGCACATGGTTTTTTGTCAATTGCCTAGTTTTGAAATTGCTGGTGACAATTTTACATCCTCTGCAGGAAACCAGAGACACAGGGAGGTCAGGATAAGCTTTAATAAACGGGAGAAGCAACAGGATGATTAATTAGTTAACAATTTATATTAATGTTCATTGAAAGACCTCAACTTAGAGCGCAATTAATTCTAATTAAACGAGCGGCAATGGTTATGTCAGCAAGTAAAAAAAGAAAAGAACTAACAATATAATCAGGCTAATTAAATGGGGGTGGTCTGAAACCCTGCAGTTATCAAGAACCGATGATGCCTGAAAATAAAGTGAAGTTGATCCATGTGTTTCTGCACAAACACATACAACAGCTTGTTTTACAAACAAGTCACAACAGTACCTCAATTCATTACAAGTGCATGAGATTACACAGGGAAAAAAACAGATGAGGATCATGATGCAAACCTAAATCATGCATTCCTAGGTTTGAGGAGAGTACTGTAGGTTTATATCAGTTCCAGACATTTTTTCTCATCCTGTCATTCTCTTATTTAATTCTTTGCCCTCCCCGTTTTGTTCAAGTTTGAAATCCCCACAAGACAACGGGAGATTGACGTTTGTTCAGCAGAGTTCACAGTGGAGGAGCTGGTGTGATGCACTGAGCCCACCAAAAACTGTCAAGACCAACAAACAGCTCGTCTCCGTGCCGACACCAGCTGAGATATCACTACGCATGTCACTGCAAATGGACCACATCCTCTGTGTGTGTGTGTGTGTGTGTCTGATAAGGCCACTCACCTCCATATGACCTGATCTCTCTTCTCCTGGCTTCCCTCTGTCTTTCTCGCTCATCCTACATCCCCACTTTTTGTCACTTTAATTCAATATGCCCTTCTTCCTCCCCGCTCCACTCTGCTGCTCCTGTCGCACACACACACACACACACACACACACACACATACACACACACATGCAAATGTTCAAACTTCTAAACCTCTTAGATAAGACTCCCTGTGCCAATCACCCTTCACTACTTTTACTCACAGTGACAACCTTCTGTCCATCAAATGCCACAATTGTCGCCTTATGTCTGATGGTGTTCGGTGTCACGCACCAGCTTTAGCTTGTCACACTCCATCTGTCTGTCAGCCTGTCTCTCCTCTGTGGCCCCGCTTTCAATCAAGCCTGTCAGTCAGCTTGTCCCCAAGCCGTCTTTTGGTCTCCCCGTCCATCAAATGCCAATTTAATTTGTTCATCACTTTGTGAGTCCTTTGGCCGTTTTTTCTCTCAGTATCATTGGACCTTCTGAAAACATACGCTAACACTTACATAACGGGACGGCAAGCTACAAGGTAGCTCAGAGCCAAGCTGCGCTGACTGACATCCCGTGATTGAAACCGTTCAGTGGTGACACGTCCCAGGCTACCTTGATCTCATGACTACTTTGGGAAATGATGGCAGTAGGCGTGAAGAAAACTTCATTCTCCTTTTTTCTCTCTTTTATTGTCTCTCTCTTATTTTCTCTCTCAGTCTCTTTTTTAATCTAACTTTGCGTGTCAAAACGTCAATTCCACACCAAGGGGATGTGACAAGCTCCAGGGCCCGGAGGGGACAGCTCGAAATAGAGGGCCCTGGTACAAATTGATTTTGATTTTCCTCCAAATCAGTCAAAGTGTTTGGCTTTAATGCGAGCTGATCAGAGAGCCACTTGGAGCACGACAGGATGAGGAGAGCGGGACAGTAACTGGGGAGATTAGCCCTGTCACTCCAGAGATCAGTGCCCATCACTGTTGCTCACACACACACACACACACACACACACACACACACACACACACACACACACACATAAACACTGAACATTCTTGATTCCTCTAAAAAAGCAAACACACATCCAGTAGCAGCACACATGTAGTTGATGTTAGTTGCACTTAAGGCTTTAGCGCTCATAACCACGCTCATGAAGACGCGCGTCAAACATTGTGCAAGTGTGTGTCGAGAGCAGTAAATGTGGTTGTGTGTGGGATTCAAATCACAAACACACACCTTCTCCTCTTATCACTGTATCTGTCAGCTATGTAGTACATACAACAAGGTAGCGCACAGTTTACAAAACCCTGCTGGATCTTTTACATAACACCTTTGAAAACTGCAAAAGAGTCATGCACACACACACACACACACACACACACACACACACACACACACACACACACACACACAGTCAAACGCACACACAATTGTCAGTCCTTGTAGCCTATGTAGATGGTTTTGGTAAAAGTAAGTAAGTGAAGAGAGGTTAGCTCTGCTGACACTCTCATTCATGATCAAGTTATGCTTATCTTGTAAGAGTAGTTTGTTTATGTATGGTGGTGGTTACTGTTTACAAAGTGATTGTACAATCTGATGGTTTCACCACTTTTAAACTTCACTCACTAGTAAATAACATCCCTAATGGGAACAATGATGCTGGGCTTTGGAATGAAGAATGTCAAGTCGGGTGTGCGTTAAGTTCAAGTACATCACAAAGGTGACGTTATCTTGGACTTCAGACCTATAATTTTTCATATATTGCACATATTTATGTACGGGCAAACAAACTGAGCATGGTGCTTCATCTGGGGAAATCTGGACCTTTCCCCTGAGTAGCTGACAGTGGGAGCTGCTGATTGGTGGGGTGATTTTGGAGCGTGTCATTACATCAACGAACTCCAACTCAGAGTCCTCCTGTATTCCGTCTATCTCAAAAGGAAAAGAGTTTGAGGTCAAAGGATATACATGATACTTATTTTCAGTTCAGTGATTTCATGCATCTATTTTGGGTTAGTACTAGAATAGGCTAGTTTTCTAATATGGTCCAGTGCTGCACCACTTCCATTGTACCTGTGTCCAAAATAAATAAGCTCATGTGCCATTAAGCCCATACAGTAGATCTAAATGTCCCAGAAAGCTCCTCCAGCTCTGGTCTCTCATTTGTGTTCTCGCCATTTGGATGGTAGCAACACCATATTATGAGCTTGGCTAACCTGGCTAACTACGCTAAACTGATTAGCACCCTAAAGCTGATAGACAACAACTGGTGCCAAAACCTTCTGGGTTATAATTTTTTTTTTATTTATCCTCCACATATGCAATATGTAGACATAAATAGACATGAACTGTTTGGTTACAAGGAGTGTGGCACTGGGTATGCTATACCCTTCTCACACTGAAAAAAAAATCTGGTAACACATGCCAATACCTGGCTTTTGTCTTTAAGATAGAGAAGCTCCAGAATCTACAGTGGTCCTCACAGACAAAGAAAAAAAAACAATTTTCTAAATATGGATTCATCCAGTGACATGGAGTATATCTACTAATTCAATTGATGAGATGAAGAGGTATTTAGTTATTTACCCTATAAAAGTACTGGTTATAACAAAAAATAAACAGTAGGTTCATACAAAGAAATTATGGAGCATTATGGTGAAACATATTCACAGAATTTATAAACTCAGTGTTGAGCAGACTTCCCCTGAGTTTATCCATCTTGGTTTGTGGTTTCCAAACTTCCCACAATACAAATTGTTTGGCGGGAAACAGCAGCCACTCTCTCTTCTTCTTCCTCTCCCAACCCAGTAATATCTGGTGGACACGTGAAAGTGCAAAACGCCCTCACTAGTGCCAGATTTGTCCACTCTTGGCTACTGTAGAAACATGGCGGTGCAACGTGGCGACTTCCACGGCTGGGAACCCACTTCATATGTAGATATAGTTCATTCTAAGGTGTTGAAATCACAACAACTCTTTTTTTTGGGTGATTTTACACAAATTATAATATACTTATAAATACTGATTTGCATTTCTGCCAAGTCTGTTCTGCTACATGCCACTACATATTACACACTGTACCTTTAATGTGAATGTGTACAATCAGCATTCACTCCGGTGTCAAATAACTATAGCAGTAGCCACAGGTGTTTACTGGCTCCAGCTGCTCTCCGCTAAAATCACCCAGATAGAAATGATCATTTTGAGATGTCTCACTCCTAATCAACTTCTGTTATCTTCTCCTAAGAAAACAAACAATGTGTCCAATGCAGATTGTTATTGATTAAGGCTTTTTAAAAACAAGTTTAATGACTTCTTGGTGTTGGCTGATGAGGCATAAAATCCATTTGCTTTCTCGTTGTTCCCTGTTAACTCAGGCGCAATCGTGCTGACAAATGTGACACACAACACAAAAAAACAAAAACAAAAAGGCATACTCATGTCCGAGCAATGTAAAAGGAGTTAATCGCCTTTTGTTTACACACGTTTAAGAAACAAACATATACAGTAGGTAAAAAAGTGGTATTATGTACATCATTTCATAAGGGTGCTCGCAATTCACCTTAAAAGATGTCAATACACTTTATAAGAGGTATTGCAGGGTAGTCTTATTTACTAATGGTGTGTTCAGATTAAACGCAAAGGCCAGAACAGTGTGTGTGTCTATGTTTAAATTCAGTTTAGCCTCACACCTCATCTCAGTTCTCTCCATTGACACCAATTCTCTCTTCTTCTTTTTCCTCTCTCCTCTCTATGTTAAGGAAATGAAGTACATTTCCTCTCCAGCTCCAGTTAGCTGCAGTCAACACTGTACATAAACACCCTACAATGGAGGACAGCCACGGATCACTGCTGCAGGCAGGTTGATGAATATGCATCTGTAGCACTGGCCATCTTGAGATGAGGCGAATTTGTGTCAGTTCACCTCTTTGCATTGACTTTGTATGTAATCTAAGCGTGCAAGAAATGTACTTTGATTGGCCTGAGTGCACAATAACACCTCCCCTGCAAACTCCCCTATGAAGACCTTTCATCTATAGCAGACACTGTGACTCCATTAGCTCCTTTTGTGCTGGAAAACAGGATGTAGAAACTAGAGAGAGAACTTCATTTTGGAAACGTAGTCATTAGGTAAAGACCGTCCTACTGAATCCTTCATAAATGGTAGAAAGCAAATGACTGATGGCTGCACATTATCACCCTGTAGCTAAGAGAGTGTAGCGTTGGGCATGGGGACGGACAAGATGCCCCTGGCTTCACCACTTGGTACATCTCCCTGCGCCGGTGTCTGCTCATTTGCAAGAGCTTGATGGCCTTGAACTCTCTGAGTGGATGGGAAGTGACAGCATCAAAGCCTGAACTGAGCCAGTCAAACTTCACAGCCCCTCCTGTCAGCAAGAATCCCACGGGGAGGGAGGGAGGCAAGGAAAGAGAGAGGGAAGGAGGGAGATAGAGACAAAGAGACAAAGGGGAAGTTTTCAGGGAGGAAATGTGAAAGCCCATCGCTGCAGAGCACCAACCAACCACTTCCCATTACCACAGACCATGCCAACTTAGCGATCTTCAAACACTAAGAGGTAAAAAGCCTCTTGCATAACAATAACGCTGCTCTTTGGATAAATGCATATTAATCTATACATATACTGTATACAGCCATATATTTCTTACTCCTACCCCTGATCTTACTTTCATGCCAGTTTAAGTCCTGTTATGTTTTTTTATAGACTTTAAAAGGCTGAAGAGGGGATCAGAGGCATGTTTCCCATGAGGTCAGCACTTTCTTCCAGCACCAGGGATGGGCTTTAAGGTGCCTTGTAATGTGCAAGGAGACGGGACCTAATAGATTGATACACAGGTTTTGACATGCTATTTGAGCGCGCAGGCCCGCTGTAATTGGCCACGTCATCATGCATTAAATTAACGATATATAGAGGAGTGCCCTGAGACGAGTGTCTTGGCCCGATCCGTCAGCCATCAGCGCAAAATGCATGTGACAGGCCTCTCTGAGAGGAGGAAGAGAGAAGAGGAGAGAGGTGCTTTTTAAAAGTATTACTCTGATAGACATCTGAGCTCAAACTCTCTCTCTCCACTTGCTGGCTCTCTTTACAGTCATCTAGAAACCATCCAGCCATCAGGGACTTATTCACACCTAGTATGCCAGACTAGTGCACTTAACTAGCATGCAGGATAGAAAATGTCCTTTAAATCTTGATGAACTACTTAAGTAACTACATAGTCCAAACCCTAAAGTCCAATGCCAGTCTCAAAAGTTTATTCAACTCTCTCGGTTAGTTTGCAGTTTGTCAATTCAGAGCTTAATGATGACATAAACTATGGCCTTGACTTTCTCACACACACATATATATATACATATATATATATATATATATATATATATATATATAAATATATACTATTATAATCCTGCAAGAGGAATTCTTTTTTTCCACTCACATTACACAGACAGGCACGCACACACACACACAATGTATAGAGGAGATGAGTGAAGAGGCTTCCACAATTGCTACGGCACCCAACAAGTGTTTGGGGTTGGTGCCTTGTTCAAGGGCACTTTGGCAATGCCCAGGATGTAAACTAGCATTCTCCAACCACTAGTCCACATCATACTTTTTTCGTCCGAGTGGCTTGAACCGGCGACCTTCGAGTCCCAGAGGTAAGTCTCTACGGACTGAGCAATTGCCACCCCTTGATACTGTAGATATGCTTGTCTCCATATAAGTGTATGTATATATGTACTAAATGAATTGTTTTTTAGAGGGCAACATTGATTTTGTTACACAACTTTTGTAATACATGTTTTGCTACTGTGACCAGTGGTACCAATATGAAAACACTGTACTCACCAAGGTCATTTCTAAAAAACTCTGAATGCCCTGACAAGCATGAACGCGTGTCCAAATCTGTCATCAGGAAAGGGGTTAAAACCCTTGGCTGAACTGATTTAGAGTTTTCTGTTAGTTCATGGAAGCTATTTAACTAATCGGTAGAGGATCCTTTACTCAAACTTGGATTATGGTTGTTCATATCATAATGGAATTCTGAACTCCTGATAAGGGTGTGCTGCGTCACCGTCAGCAGAAGCACCCGCTGCAAAGAAGACACCGCGCTTCGACCAGTGGGAAAATATATTCGGAGAGACAGAAACAGACTGTTTCCCCACTCCTCGAAAAGCAAGGGTGAATTCACCTGTGGCAAGTTTACTTTTAGCCAATTCCATCTTCTCCAGCCAGGCTATAGGCGCGAGTACGTCACGCAGCGGCGTCAGTTCTGCGTCTGCCCCTCCACATGAAGCAGCAGCCAGACTCACTCTTCACCACACCTGAGCAGCAATGATTCACAACAGGCTATATAATTTACCACCAGCAAGAAATGTCTTTATATGAAATGCGTTTTATAAAAAAGGAAGCCCGAGGCCCGACCCGGCTCATTTGCGCATCTTTTCGGCCCAAACCCGGCCCGAACCTGCGGGTCCGGTCGGGTTTGTCGGGCTGGCCCGACCCGTTGAGAACTCTATTCGGGAGCCACTGGATTTCATCTCTGCTCTTCGCGGATGATGTGGTCTTGTTGGCTCCTTCGAGCCAGGACCTCCAGCATGTCCTGGGGCGGTTTGCAGCCGAGTGTGAAGCGGCTGGGATGAGAATCAGCACCTCCAAGTCCGAGCCCATGGAAAAAGGTGGCTTGCTCCCTCCAGGTGGGAGGAGAGTTCATGCCTCAAGTGGAGGAGTTCAAGTATCTTGGGGTCTTGTTCACGAGTGAGGGAAGGATGGAGCATGGAGATTGACAGGTGGATCGGTGCAGCGGCCGCAGTAATGCGGTCGTTGTATCGGTCTGTCGTGGTGAAGAGAGAGCTGAGTCGAAAGGCGAAGCTCTCGATTTACCAGTCAATCTACGTTCCTACCCTCACCTATGGTCATGAACTTTGGGTCATGACCGAAAGAATAACATCCTGGATACAAGCGGCCGAAATGAGTTTCCTCCACAGGGTGGCGGGGCGCTCCCTTAGAGATAGGGTGAAGAGCTCTGTCACCCGGGAGGAGCTCAGAGTAGAGAGGCTGCTCCTCCACATCGAGGGGAGCCAGCTGAGGTGGCTCGGGCATCTGTTTCGGATGCCCCCGGGATGCCTCCCTCGGGAGGTGTTCCTGGCATGTCCCGCCGGGAGGAGACCCCGAGGAAGACCCAGGACACGCTGGAGTGACTATGTCACCCAGCTGGCCTGGGAACGCCTTGGGATCCTCCCGGAAGAGCTGAAGGAAGTGTCTGGGGAGAGGGAAGTCTGGGTGTCCCTGCTCAGGCAGCTGCCCCCGCAACCCGGCCCCGGATGAAGCGGACGAAAATGGATGGATGGATGGATGGATGGGGTATTTTTTTTATTTTATAACTACTTAAGCATTTTAGTGTATATAGTATTTTATTGTTTTCTGTTTTACTGTTTATAGTATTTTATTGTTTTTTGTATATTGTATTTTTTTGTATATTGTTTATAGTATTGTATTGTTTTTTTGTATAGTATATATAGTATTTTATTGTTTTTTGTATATTGTATAGTACTTTATTTTTTCTATATTGGCCGTTGTACTCCAATTGTATTTGTAATACCATGTACCCACTATATCTATCCATCTAGAATATTCTCTTTGAATCAAGATGCAGAACTTTGCTCATTGTTAACCTGAGTTATTCTGACGTAGCTATGATTTGCTAGCACTTGATGTTCATGCAATACATTCATTCTTGAATATTTCTATTGATTTAGGATATTGTTAGTAACCTGCCACAGCTTTATCTATGTAGATACTCATTCATTTATTCTCTGAGAAGGAACAAGAAGCACTAAGCTAAACTGCAGAATGCAGGGATGCAAGCTTAGCAAGGTAAAAATGGTGACAAATGTGTATGTTTTTATAGTTTAAAATGCATCATTGACAGGGAAAAAATGAGGGGTGTGCCTCAGGAGGTGTCTTGAGTCAGATTACTGCATCCTTTGTGATTTTAACATGTCAGAGCCGTAGAGCCACATCACACCCCTATTTGTTATTTTTGTTCTTGATTTAACCAAAATTAGGGTTAATGTATTTGTTTATTGGGGGAGATTTGCTCTCAGCAGAATCCACATCACTACTCTGTTTCATTTAGAACTTTTTCTGCCAAACCCTAGCAGCTTAAACATTTGCTGTAATGGTTAATTCCTTGACTCAAGTGTGTCTGACAGCAAAACATATTATTTTAGATGATCTGTCTCACTTGGCTTATGAACCACTTCAGTGTTAAAATGAGAGTTCAGTTTCAGAGATCAATCCGTAATCTGGCTCCAATGATCTCCCACTGTACCTTTCCACCACTGACTTTGTATTGTCAGCATTATTCTCAAAATTATTGCCTGCCAGAGCAACATGTCTACATTCCCTCTGACAGCCATCCAGGGCCATGGTGGCAGGATAGTAGTGCAGTATGACAGGCCTGGATCAGTTGCTGTTGAAAATAATGCCATCACCATGTTCTAAATTAGTATGTTACATCTACTTTTTTGATGGGAGGTGCATGGCAGAAAGCCTCTTTGAGCCAGACACTGTCATATGACCTTTGGCTAATTTCTGTTCCTTTTGACTTCATTTGAAACTCTACTGTGAACTTGTGCTGAACTAAAATCAGGTAACTTTCACACAGTCAGTGTTTCTATAAATGCTACCACTGCTACTAGTAGCTACTGAAACTTACAGCAGGCTTTCACACCAATCAATGACAGTATCTGGAGCTTCTCAGCATGGGCAACCTATAATGACATTCTAATCTGTCAAACAAGGCCTCAATTCAAAGAAAATAATGGAAAATATATCATGAGCTGCTCTGGGAGTTAGAGTTAGACTGTGCTCGGGTATGTGCAAATGGCACCCAGATTAGTTTGCACCAGTGAAGAAATGATTAAAAAGTCTCACCTTGGGCCCCTTCTCACACACGGCCTGCTGCTTTATATGACTGGCACATGTGCATGTCCATATGTGTGCGTGCACATATGCCCACCCAAATGTGTGTGTGTGTGTGTGTGTGTGTGTGTGTGTGTGTGCGTGCGTGTGAGTGTGTGTGTGTGTGTGTGTGTGTGTGTGTGTGTATGTGTGTGCGCGCGAGTGTGATGGAAACACTGACTCCTCTAATCTTTAAATTACCTCCGAAAAAGAGAGCGCTGACCTTTACACAGAAGTTATATAAAGTTCAATTTAACAAGCCTCTCCTCTATGATTTATTAACCTGAAATCTGAAGTGGAGCCCAGTTTCTGCTGTGCCACTTCTGAAATCATGGGCAGAGAGAAAAGTATCACCTGTAGAAGATTTCAAGAGTCTGCAACTCTTTCCAAGTTTGTATCGGTGTGAGTTACATGCTCTCATTTGGTTTTGTCTCAGCTATTCCCCAGTTGAACATTAGCGCTTGTATATTAGCTCAAGTGGCAGCTCAAAAATGACTCAGGCATTGAAAAGCAATCACGAACAGTGAGTCATGCTTCTGTGCCGTATGTGTCAGTTAATTTCCCCCTCTTTGGTCTTCGGTTTTCTTTGGCTGCTTGTGTCATTTCATCCCCTCACCTCTTTACTCCCTCCTCCCATGTTAAACCCCCCCCCCCAAAAAAAAAAACCTGTCCAATCCTCCTCCCTCATCCCTCTTACTGTACAGCTTGAGCTCCAAAGAGCAGGTTTATTTATTTTTTTAAGGTGGGAAGAAAGGGGGGGCAGTTCTAGAAGTAAGTAAGAGGGAGTCAGACAGACTGAAAGGACAGGGCTAAACAATTGAGATGAGAGGGTGAATGACAGAGAGAGAGAGAGAAAGATTGAGAAAAGGGGAGGATGGGAGGAGGGAGATCTCCATAGAGCAGCAGTGCGGTGTTTGAAGCAGGAAGCTGGCTAGACAACAGAGGCAGCTTTATTCCACAGACACAATGAGCAAACGCCACAATGGGAGTCATGCCGAGAGCAGGCCTGCACTACACTGAGGCGCACACACAGGATTAAAGCGAGCACACACTTCAAGATCCACCCCATGAAAGGAGAGGGAGGGGATATATCTTACACACAGACACCAACAGAGAAAATAGAACACAAAATGCTATCTGGGGAGCTTCTTTTGATGAAGACATTTTGTGAATAGTGTGATGTTTGCTAACCCTTTCATAAAAGCTGTAGGTACATTGTGTCTGGCAAGCACCTATTTTTTTGGGGGGGGGTGTTTTGAGGGATGATCCCGGCATTAGGGTGAGCAAAAAGGGACAAGTGGGGGAGCAAACATCATAGGTGCTTAAACAAACCTCTTGTCCAAATCGGCTGTTTGTCATTGGTGGGGTTTTTTTCTTCTTCTTTTTTGTATCCTCTTTCCCTCAGTACACCTGGGCCTCGATGGCACTCTCCTGCTCTGTGTCTAAAGCTGTCGCGGCAGATTTGCATAGAAAAGCCCTTTGCATATCAAACAGCTGGGACACAGAGCTCACATCATCTCTCATTGATTTACAGGGAGATGCATGTTGTGCTGACATGCTGGAGTGCATGTCCCCTTTACCTCCATCTGCCCTTTGTAGGCATATCTTAAACGATCACGTTGTGTGCGTCTATTCTGCCACGGTGCAACAAGGTGTATTTGTGCACACACATGCTCTTGTGTGATAAAGGCCGTGTGTGTGAGTGTACAACCCTACCTCTTTCACTACCTCTACCTCACGCACTCACACACACTCACACAGGAACGCACGCACGCACACACACACACACACACACACACACACACACACTCTCCCGGTCAGCCCTCTTCTTGACAGGGTGCAGTGTGGCTGCTAATAAGGGTATTCGTCACGGCAGCAGCTCGCCGTGACAGCGCTCTCCGACCGGCCGCCTCACAATTGTCCCTCAAATATGAACTTATCATTTAATTACACTTGGGGAGGGACGTGATTGCCTTGTCAAGATGCAGGTTAGTTAAGAGGAGAAAGATCTTGGCTGGCGACAACCTTGCCATGCTGACAAGCGGTCTGCTCATCACAGGATCTTCTAAGCTTCACGTCGGCCCTGCAGTGAGATCTCATTTCTCCGCCTCGTCCTCCTCTCCTGCCTTAAAGTCCCTCTTAATCACATGGTTTTTAACTCATCACCCTTTTAAGTTGGCTGTAAGAGAAGTTGCCTTCAGGACTTGAGGCAGTTAAGTGTATTTTCCATTGTACCTCCATGCAGTTTGATATCCCCATTTGTTTTCATTTATGAATGCAGTTTTGTGTGAATTCAGAGTGATGCAGTTTGCTGGTGGGTAAGTGTCGGCTGTTTTGCATGTTGAAATCCCATTCCTTTGCTTGCCCTAAATTAGTCCGGTGTCTGAGGTAATGAAATCACTCACGACATTAGGAAGTAACTTGGCATTCCTTTTTATTTCCTGTGCACTGCTTAACAGTTCTCCTGGGGGAAACAGGCTCTTGCCAATGAAAGTTCCACCCTGGCAAGAGCTGAGCCTTCACAAATGAAGACATATGTCACTAAGAGAGAGAGAGACTGGAGAAAAAAAGGCCTGGAGAACTTTTTAATCCGGCACATACCTCTCTGTTAACAAAAAGGCCTCATAAATTCAACCTTTCCAATGAGACACAAATGAAATTTGGAGCCTGAAGTTTTGCCCATTTCTCTCCTGGATGATTGGAATGAATATGGGGTAGTTAAAGTTTAATATCCTATTATGTGTGTCTGTTTAACTTGCCTGGTTGCCTGGACTGTCAGAGACCTCTCTCTCTCTTTCTTTCTTTGTAACTCGCTCTCGGGGATTTTTCAATATTTTCCAGGGCTTATGAGCTCAAATATGCTTTTTTATTCAACACGTTGTGCCTCCAGAGGAAGATTTGTGTCATTTAGAAAGGTTGAGGAAGGAGCTGCGGATGTGACACACAAAGTGCAATATAATGTAAACCAGCTCAACACATACAAAATATATATATATTTCCATTGAAAAATGGAAAATATTACACAAACAAAAGTTGAAGTAGTAAATACTGATTGCACAGTGTAATAAAAGAAAAATGACACCATCCGCATAAATATTGGTCCCTGTACTGCAAAAGAAAAAGAACCATACTGACGGAGGAGGCAATGAGGGCGAAGAGTGATAGAAACCAGGGTAAAACAGAAGTGAATGGACTGGCATTCACTCAAAGGAATGCTCCGGTGCTTATGTCAAAGTGCGTTCCCCTGCTGACATGCGTTTCCCTTGGGGTGGTTCAAAATGGGCATTCATTCTAATAGATCAGTAAGTAACAAAATCTGCTAATATAACCGGGTGTTTTACGCTACCTTTTCATAGCACAGTTTCTAGGTCAAATTGGGATTCTACCACCTTTGGCAGTAGCCATGTTGCCATCGCTGTCTTTTCGACAGCAGAGCCAGAGGGAAACCTGAAAAGTGGTCTATTTCCACTGTAATGAAGGAATGAAAGAAGTTCCTTGAATTTTTTTGCACAGTAATTGAAAGGAACACAATCAAGTAGCAAGTCTAATTTTTGGACAGAAAGCTTTCCCACACCCTGACAACACATCCCACAGTGCTTGAAACCAAATGTCAAAGCTGATATTATGTGAGTCGTATTTGTTCCCAAATCTACCTAAATCACCACTGCACAACATTAACAGTCAAACATTCATATGACATGTTTGTCAGCGAGCTATTTTGAAACTTAATATGGATATTGCATATTTAGCATTGTTAACTTAGCTAGGGAACCCTTCACATGCAAAACTAATGCCGTGTAGTTACTTACGCATCATCATTTTAAAGCTTGGGAAACTGGAGGTTAGGGCCACTGACATAAGCTGCCAAATCGATGAGTTGGAAGGGAGAATATGTTTGTTAAATAAGAATTCAGACAGGACAGCAATAGGGAATGATGAAAGGAAAGCTCATTGCATATAGCAAATTAATAAAGAGTTATTTTATTCAGAATTAGTTTATTAAAGATCTCACCACTACCAAAACTAATAATAGGTAGGCTCTCAATGTCTGAATGAGTGTGTTTTCACAGCTGATATTCAGATACAGTTGTTTTATAAGTAAATTCTTAATTAAGCCAAGGCTCCAAAATAAGGTGATCAGTAAGTGAGCGATCTGATTAATGACCTAATGCATGTAAGTTTCACAGTACTGCAATGCATGAAACCTAATTTCTCATGTGCTTGGAAATGTATGCAGATACCAATATGTTCTGCTCCAGAACATATTGTATCCATGTTGAAGCAGCCTAGCTTGCCTCTTAACTGATGGACAGAAAGACTTTCATGTGATTATTATATTTTTTCTTTCTGTTTTTCCTTCTTTTTTTTCTGTTTTTTAACCTAGACCCTTTTTCCTTTCCCCACCATGACTGTGATAAACCTGGTAATACGCTGAATGCACCGTACACACATTCCACATCTGCATCACATTCTGATGTGACAAGCGTGGAGGAGTAATTGATTACATTAATAGCTAATTGCTGCCTCATAATTGGATCTGACTCAATTAAAAAACCTCTGGGTGATAGTAATGAAACAGGGCGCTGCGGCTGAGCGGGTGGCATCGCGACCACGCTAGCTGGTGTGCCACAGGCAGAGAGGGAGAGAGAGAGAGAGAGAGAGGGGGAGAGTGAGCTCTTGATACACCTGCAATGCTAAATCATAAGCGCCTCACTAGATAGAGGCTGGCCTGGGAATGCTTTGTGCTGTTTTTGCAATTCCTCAATGCGGATTTATATCTTTTGCTTTGGGAAAGGTTGTAATATTTCACGCGGTGTGCGGAAGTGGGAGTGCACATGCAAGGATTTGGAGTGGGGGGGGTTGCTGAAATACGGTATCAGCATATATTGTAATTTCATTTTGATAAGGCCATGCTTATGGCCTGGTAAAGCTCATCTTGAGCTGAGTGAAGTGGGTGTTATTTTACATATTCTCCCAGCTCAGGGACACTGAGGTGCCATCATTAGCAAGGCTGCACTAAAAGGGGATAGGATCTGCAAATTAGGACAGGTGCTCAGCTAGCGTCGCGAGCACAACACACTGGGATGCTGTGATAACACAAAACCTGGCTTGAAGTCAGTTTATTTCCTGAAATGCAGATTTGATGTGTGTGATATTTATCTCCGTACATGTGTTTAGTTGGGTTTGCGTGCAAATAGGCACACATTAATATTCTGGCACAAGTGAGTATCTTGTGTCTTAATCTTCACGTGCGTGTGCGTAAATGTGTGTAAATGTGTCTGTGTATTTCTGCATCCTTGTATCTAACATTCTGTCATCATGGTTTTGTGTGTGTGTGTGTGTGCGTGCGTGTGTGTGTGTGTGTGTGTGTGTGTGTGTGTTACGTTCACTACCTCCACCGCCTTGTCAGAATTTCTTTTCAAAGCCGTCTGATCGGGTCGAGCCTCGTCAGCCTGTCACTGAGGCCGGCATTTCATTAGGGCTGCCGCTCTCCGTCCGTCCGCCCCGCCAAGCACAAGAGCTCAAACACATGCGCAAATTAAATCGACATCCAAACTCACTCCCATACACAAAGCAATTTAAATGATATTCATTAGAGCGATGACAAGTCCTGATGAGCCTTTCAGTGCTGCAGAGAAGAAGGGAGAGGGAGACAGAGTGAGGGGATGGAGGACTCTTTTTTTCCCATCAGCTTTTTGCCAGCTCTGTTTCATGGGCACTCAGGCGTGGCGCCCATCAACACACCCACACTTAAATAAAAGAAGAGATCAAAAAAAAAAAAAAGAAGCCCTGTAGATTCAAGGAGCTTATGTGTTCGTCTCAGATATGCTCACCTGTCCACGTCACTCCTTCTGTGCTTCTTGGTTCAGTCCTGTGTTGTTTTTCTGTCATTGTGCTGATCTACAGGTATTAATTCAAGCACCATATGCTCTGACTGATTATAAAGAAAATAAGCAAAACCACCCCACTGTAGATGTCAGTAGTGGCAGGAGGTATGAGTGTTATGTTGCCTCATTAGACTCAGGTTTGGGCCTTTAAATGTATTGATTGTTTTTTTTGAGCATTGTGTTGTCCATTAGTGTTGTGTCGGTCGCGAATGTGTCGTTCAAACGAACAAATCTTTTGAGTGAACGAAGTGAACGGAATCACTTTAGGAACTGATTTGTTCCTTTCTCAGTTCAGTTGAGCTCAGCAGCAAACATGCCGGCTGGGAGTGGAACTGCCACGACTCACTCAGAGTCTGTGAGAACTGTGAGGACGTGATTCACGTCCTCAGCAGTTCGTTCGCGAACGACTGATTCACTCATGATTCGCGTTGCTGAGGACTTGAATCTCGTTCACCTACTGTGCTAAAAGTGGCGCTGTGTCTGTCACTCACTCACTCATTGCAGAGGAGTAGGAGAGGAGAGATTCACCTTCAGTAACCGTACTGCTAAAATTAGCACTGTGTTGCTAACATCAGTATAGCATCATGTTAAGTGATTTTACTGCACAAT